>RYFJ01003031.1:0-49349 GCA_003991445.1 Oryza meyeriana var. granulata | reverse complement strand
GAGAGAGATAACAAGAGAGGCACCGATCAAGCTGGCAATGACGGGCTAGGACAGGCTGGGCGAGCCTGCCAGTAGGCAGATCCTCCAGACTCAAGAGTCGCGACCAGACGTCTTCGTCCAGCGCACAACAGAACGTCATGGGCCGCCGCAACTCTGCTGGAACACGCTCCAAGCTTGGGCCGGATCATCAGGCCACACCAACTATCACCATAGATAGGGCGATGATTAACTGCTGCCGCCTGCGCAGTCTAGCAAGGAACAGTCGGCAACACTCCACATAATACGACCATTGGACGCTCTCACACGGCGGAGTCATCTGCCTCAGGGCGAGCGTCGGGAGGCCGCTCCAACCCGCGCACGAAAGAGTCCCGCCAAACAACGCTCGCAATACACTAGCGACAACGGGCGGCGTCGCCATGACGACCGCGACGCCACATCAAGACCCTCCCGAATGCGATTACAACCGCGTATCGTTCTGCAGCACTTACATCCTAGGCCGGCGCGAAGAGCGCGAAGAGGTGAACATGCCGTCTGACTGGCAGGATGAACACGAGCGACTTCGGTCTCCACTACGAACGGCTACCACCACCTAAAACCGCAGCCCAGTTCTCACGATACGAAGGATTCAGCCTTACGCGAGTTAAGGACGTGCCGCTGGCCAGTGCTTTATACCTCGTACCGGTCGAAAAGTAACGCGGCAAGACCAACCGCAGAGTCCTGGCTCACCGTTTACGTCCTAGCATACATACTGGGGGACGACAGCAAGAGCCATGGCTAACTACCGTCCCATCAGCATTAGCTGACTCGGCGAGAACATGTGAGACAGGCCTCCCAGCGTCGATCGGTGTTCTGGGGACAACTCAGGGAGCGTGTCATTCGCTGAACGTCCAGGGGACCTACTGAGAGACCGGCTTCGAAGCCGACCTTTACCAGCTGCAATCAAGAAGGACGAGTCTTCTCTGCGTGAATTCATCAAAAGGTTTTCCGAAGAAGCGCAATCAGATTCCACAGTATTCAGAGGACGAGGTCGATCGGCTGACTTCCGCAAGAGTAAAAGACGCCCCCGTCATCGCGAGTTTCACGTCGAAGCCTCATTCCACTGTCTGGGCTCTTTTTCGACATGGCTCAACAAATACGCCGACTCGGCTGAAGCCGTCGCTGAGTGCCTCGACGAGAAGAAGAGCCCGACGAAAAAGACAACAAGGTGAGCCGACAATGGAGCGTCTCAGAATAGTCTGGCAGCCGACGGAAATCGGACAACGAGGTGGCCAACATGGAGCGCAGTCGATCGCGGCCCCACGGAACCAACGACTATCAGAAAAGTCATGAGCGGGCCTTGCCCATTTCACCCCAAAGCGGCATCGCACAGCCAAGGGACTGCCACATGCTCAAGAAGTTTGCTTCCGAGCAAGCTTCATCGTCTGGCGCCGACAAGACAAAGACAATGCCAGATCAAGCCCGGTTGCAGGATTTCCAGGATCCCCAGTCCAACTCAACCACATCTTTGGGGGACCACTTGCGTACGAATCCAAACGCAAGCAGAAGACTCTCAATACGCGACATCAACACGGTTCTCACAGCCGACACCCCAGATACCTGCGCTGGTCGGAATGGCCATCACCTTCAATCGCGCAGATCACCCAGATCGGATTTCCCACCCGGACGATATCCACTCGTCCTGGACCTGGGTCGTCATAAAATATCAAGCTGAAGAAAACCCTCATCGACGAGGCAGTGCGCTCACATCCTGTTCGCCAAGACTTTGGACGAGTGAGAATCCTCGTTCAGAACTACGGCGAGCACCGCGCCCTTCCATGGGATAATTCCGCCGTTTTTTTGTTTTTGTTTTTGTTTTTTTTCGCTTGTCTCAACCGCACTGGCGGGCAGATAACCTTGCCGGTAACCTTCGGCATATCTGCGGGACAACTTCCCGTACAGAAAACATCTGCTTCGAGGTTGCCGACTTCGACGACCGCGTATCACGTGGATACTCGGACGACTGGCCCTCGCCAAATTTCATGAGCGATACTGCACTATACGTACATGGTGCTGAAGATGCCCGGGCCAGCAGGAGTCCTCCCTCCGCAGCGACGCTAAGCAAGCCTTCACCTGCGACAAGGAGAGCTGCGAACTGGCTCAAACACAAGAAGCGGCAGTCGGGCGCGACAGCATCCGTCAGGCCGCTACACCTGAAGTCGATCAAGATCCAGTTCCGGCGAAAAAGCAGCGAAGTCAGGAATTTCAGCGGACTCTGACACGATAAGAACGATCCCCCTGGACCTTCCGACCCTCCAAGACTGCCTTAGTCGGGACGCTGACTCGACCCCAAATAGGAAGAAGACGGCTCGTCACCTTCCTCCAAGCCAACAAAGATATCTTCGCGTGGAAACCGTCCGAACATGCGGCGTACCAAGGGAGGTGATCGAGCACGCCCTACACGTCAAGACAGACGCCAAACCCGTCAAGAAATGGCTGCGGCGCTTCGCTCAAGATCGCGAAGGACGCTATCCGGGAGGAATTACCAAGCTCCTCGCAAGCCGGTTCATCAAGGAAGTCTATCGCCCGGATGGCTGGCAACCAGTTCTGGTCGGAAGAAAAACGGTAAATGGCGCATGTGCGTCGACTACACCGACCTCAACAAAGCGTGCCCCAAGACCCATTTGTCTTCCTAGGATAGATCAGGTGGTTGACTCCACGGCAGGGTGCGACACTACTCAGCTTCTCGACTGCTACTCGGGATATCATAAATTAGCCTGAGGGAACAGACTGTTTAAAAACATCATTTCATCACGCCGTTGGAGCGTATTGCTATACACAATGCCGTCATCGGTCTGAAAAAACGCGGCGCAACCTACCAACGGGCTATTCAGCGCTGTCTGCCACTCAGATTGGGGCGCAATGTGGAAGATCCTACGTCGACGATGGTGGTGATCAAGACTAAGTCCAGAGAAGATCTCATTGCCGACTTGGAAGAAACCTTCCAAAACCTCTGAAGATTCAAGATGAAGCTGAACCCGGAAAAGTGCACCTTCGGAGTGCCGTCTGGTAAAGTTACTCGGCTTCATCGTCTCTGCATCGTGGCATCGAGGCCAACCCGGAGAAAAGTTAACGCCATCAGGAACAGGTGCCCCCGACCAACCTCAAAGACGTCCAGAAGTTGACAGGTTGCATGGCGGCACTCAGTCCGGTTATCTCCCGACTACAGCGAACGGGGCATGCCTTTCTTCAAGCTCCTCAAAAAGGCGACACCTTCAAATGACTCCGGAAGCCCAACAAGCTTCGAAGACTTCAAACAGTCCTCACGTCACCTCCCGTGTTGGCCTCACCCTTACCCCGGAACCGCTAATGCTATACCTGGCGGCACCACTCACTTGGTATCAGCACGGTGCTAGGTAGTGGAGCGATCACGAACAGGTCATCTTCAGAAAATTACAACGGTCCATCTATTTTGTCAGCGAGATCCTTGCCGACTCCAAAACGAGAATACCCGCAGGTCAGAAGCTTGCTATAACGGCCTACTCATCACAGTCCGAAGCTGGTACCACTACTTTAAGCACATCATGTCACGGTAGTCACACAGCGTTTTCCACTCGGGGATTCTTCATAATCGCGAGGCACTGGCCGGATCGCTAAATGGGCACTCGACGTTGATGGCGTTCGACATCACTTCCAGCCACGGACAGCTATCAAATCTCAAGCTCTAGCCGACTTCGTGGCCGAGTGGACAGAAGTTCAACTCCAATACCAACAGCAAAGCTAGAAGTACTGGACATGTACTTCGACGTTCCCTACGGATCGGTGGCGCCGGGCGGGAGTCTATGACATCCCCACTGGCGAAAACTGAAAGTACGTTCATACAAATCCACTTCCCGGCTTCCCACAACGTCGCCGATACGAGGCACTCGTTCACGGCTCGCATCGCCATATGCACTCGCATACGTCGACTGGTTGTGCGGCGGAGATTCCAACTCGTGGTAAACAAGTCATGAAAGACTGGACCTGTCTCGACGATACCATGGTGGCATACTATCCGGAGGCCGCAAGCTGGAAAAATAGTTCGACGGGCTGGAAATCACACATGTCCTGCGCCAATACAACGACGCGCGGATGAGCTGGCAAACATGGGATCCAAACGAGAATCAGTTCCGACTGGAATCCTTCGTCGAGCAACTTATGGAGCCATCAGTCGAAGAAGAAACCGGCACTAAGAGCAGTCGGGAGGCGACCCTACCCCGGCTACCGACGAAGTGCTGCACATATGTCAAAGACTGGAGGGACCCTGTTGTCAAATTCCTTCTAGATGATGAACTCCCAGAATATCGCAGTCAAGCCGAGCAGGTCAAGCGTCGGAGCAAAAGCTTCCTGCTAGTCGGAGAAGGACCTTGTACCGAAGGAGCGCATCCGGCGTCCTCATGCGCTGCGTCACCACGAGGAAGTGCAAGCAGATCCTGCATTCAATACACTCGGGCATATGTGGCAACCATGCTGCATCCAGGACGTTAGTCGGAAAGGCCTATCGGCAGGGATTCTTCTGGCCCACAGCAGTCACAGACGCCAAAACATCGTTCGCAAGTGCGAAGGTTGCCAGTTCTTCGCAAGGCAAACAAATTCCAGCCTAGGAACTCCAAACTATCCCTATCTCTTGGCCATTCGCAGTATGGGGGCTCGACATGGTCAGCCCTTCAGAAAGCGCCAGGAGGGTTCACACATTTATTCGTCGCGGTGGATAAGTCACCAAGTGGATTGAGGCTAAACCCGTCGCAACAATTACAGCGGCACGAGCAAAGGACTTCATCATGAGTATATTATACCGGTTCGGAGTCCCTAACCGATCATCACCGACAATGGTACTCAGTTGCGGCGGGCCTATTCCAAGATTTCTGCGACGACTTCGGCATCAAAGATCTGCTATGCATCTGTGGCACACCCACGGAGCAACGGGCAGGTTAGCGAGCCAACGGCATCGGTCTTACAAAGGCATCAAGGCCAGGATATTCGACTGACTACAACCATATGCGGTCGGTGGTACAAGAACTCCCATCCGTTCTCTGGTCTCTCAGAACCACAGTTAGTCGGTCAACAGGGCAATCCCCTTTCTTCCTGGTCTACACGGTACCGAGGCCATGCTACCGACAGAGATACAGTTCGGCTCTCCGCGAGTCCGGGCCTACTTCCGAAGACGACTCCAACAACACCCGACTGATCGAATTAGATCAGCTGAGAAAGCAAGAGACGCCGCAACATTCAGGGCAAGGTATCTTCAAGGCTTGCGTCGCTACCCACAATCGCAATGTCCGTGGCCGCGCCTTTTTGGTTGGGATCTCGTTCTAAGGAAGATACAACCACCAAGGACAGGCACAAATTATCCCCCATCTGGGAAGGGCCGTTCATTGTAGCCGAGGTCACGCGGCCAGGCGCCTACCGATTGAAGACCAAAGACGGCGTCCTCATCACCAACTCATGGAACATAGAACAGCTACGTCCTTTCTATACTTGAGTTTTACATTTCCCATGTGTACAGTCTTTCTGACTCACTACGCCGCTTATTCCAACCGAGTAGTGAGTCGGGGGCTGCATGTATATATGTGTTCTGTCAATAACATACAAGCTTATTTCACCCCGGTTATGAAGCCTTGCCACGACTGATGCGTTCGCCCGAGTATAGCATCTTACTCCGAACGTTTTTTATCAAGTTCTACCAGACTAACTCGGTGCATGCTACATGGTCGGGTAAAGCTAATGACAACCGAATAATAAGCTTGGCGGCACGACACATATATTTACACATGATCGTATATGAAAGCATATATATATACCGACTACAAAATGTATTGCCTTTACAGACCCAGGTCTCGGGTAATCACTTCAGCAGTTGGCTTCGCCTGTGCGATCAGCTCCAGCGCTTCCTCGGGCGTCGTCTCCTCGGAAAATCCCTCCCCAATGGCCTCAATGTCCGCCCTCGGGTAGATGGACTTGGTCATTGCTAGGGTCTGGGCCACGCCGGCGGCAACCCGCTCGTCTGAGTACCTTTTCAAGGCACTCGGTGCGTCCTCAAGACGCCCCATTATCTGAGGAATTCTGCTACAGCCGGTCCCCACTGGGCGGGGATCTACAAGGTCAAGGAGCCCTCTCACGGACCCGACGAGGGCCTCCCGTGACTCCCTGATTGACCTTATCTCCTCCGTGTAGAACCGGTACTGGGCCTGGACGTTAGCTCTCATGCCTGCCCAGATCGGCCGGCAAGTAAGCTTGTCAAATTCGGCTACACACAGGATAACTAGTGGATTGGCTGAGATCACAGTCGAGTTGAGGACTTACTTTCGTAATCGGCCTCCCACCCGGCCACGGTCTTCTCCAGTTCGGCCTTCTCCTTACCGAGCTTGACGACGGCCTTCTCCAACTCGGACTTCTCCCGGTCAAGCTCGGTGTTGGCCTTTGTCAGGTCGGCCTTGACCCTTTCGAGCTCGGCCTTGGCTTCTTCAGCCTCCTTCAGCTGCGACTCCCTCTCTGCTCGGGTCTTCAACTCCGCTTTGAGGTCTGCACCACAGATTAGCCAAGAGCTCAACCGTGCAGTCGTGACACCACCGGGCAGTCGAGATCGACGCAGGTGGATGAATACATCAACGGTTCAGTCGGGAAGATATACTCGAGGATTTTACCTCTGATCTTCTCGGCTAGGGCCCATGTCTCCGCCCTGAGCTGATCGGCGCCGCTCTTCAGCCAGGCCTCCCTCCTCGTGTGACGCGCCTCCATCTCGGCCTTCAATGCCTGGAGTTGTTGCAATTCTGTGAGGTGGGGAGCCATCTCGACCAGGATCTCCGTCATCGCCTCGTTGCGGTCGACGAGCTTCTGCTCGGGACAAGGAACAGACCGACGACAGAGTCAAACATCAAAACAAGAAGATTGCTGGAGCTTTACTACAAGAATCATACCGCGACCCCTTGGGACCCACTGATGGCGGCACGAAGCAGGCTCTCGCGCTCTCTCCTTGCAACGACTTCATCGAGCCTGAAGCTTTTCATAGTGCCGTCACGAGTGGTCCACGTAAAGGTCCGGGGCATCACACGTGGGGGAGCTTCGATCCGAGGCAAATGTGGGATCTCCGGCGGTGGTGGTAGCAGCGGCGATGGTGATGACGATAACCACGATGGCGACGGGGTCCTGGCCTCGGCACCGCCTTCCCCTACGACATCAGGGACCGGCTTAGGGGCTCCGTCCCCCGCTTCCGCAACGTACGGCGCCTCGGGGGCTGGGGCCTCAGTTTCAACAGCCACCTCTCGGTCGGGTGGCGGCAGTGGCCCTGTAGTCGGAGCCACCTCGGTCTCAGCAACCGGGCTGGCCGCCGGCTCAATAGGTGTGTTTGCCGCCGCTGGCTCGGCTGGGGCAGGCTCATCAAGTGGAGCAGACGGGTCAACCTTTTTGAGATCGATATCGGCCCGCTTCCTGCACGACGAAGCAAGACATCAGGACAGTACTCTAACATACAACGACTACAGAAGACCTGGAGTAGCGCACCTCTTGGAGAACCTCAGCTTCCTGCCAGCCGGCCCGCCCCCCGGCGAAGCGCTAGCGTCGGCAGTCGCCCCGGTCGGCGTCATCGATGGCAGAGGCGTATCAGCTCGAGTCGGCCCCGACTCTGGTATGGTTGGTTCGGGTTCCTTCGCCCCAATCGGCCTCTGCTCTGGTCGGCCCCTTGGCGGCGTTGTTGCCGAGCACGACAACGTTGGGCCTGAACCTGCCGGTCTCAGCCTGGGACTCGACCGCGTGGGCGTTGTGGCAGCGGTGTCCTTTATTTTCAAGCTGCCGCTCACGGCGCGCGCTGTCATGGCCCCCTCGCCCCGATATAAAATTGGCTTCTTTCCCGCTCTCTTGGAGTCGGGTTGGGCAGCAGAGGGACTCCTCGGCCTCTTCTTCGACGCGACCGCCAATAATGGACAGGAGTCTTCATCAAATTCCTCATGCCACTACAAGCAAGTCAACGAGATACCATCACGCAAGGTTAAACAATCACCGTTCCACAGGCGTTCACCACGGAAGAAAGTAGAAGGTTACCTTGGTCCGCGGCCGGATGAAGCTATAGGCAGCAACTCGGCGGTTATCATCTTCGGTAGCAACCACCCCTTCGGAGAAGTAGCCAAACAAGGTATCGGTCACTGCCCCCTTGTCCGCCGTCTCGCTGCTCACTCGGTCGGGATCGTGTTTACCTTTGAAGGCCCAGCCAAAGGAGCTTCGCAACTTCAGCGGCTGGACGCGCCTCGTCAGAAAACGACGAGCCACCCAAGGCCCCATCAAGCCGGCCCTCTTGAGGTCATCTATCTTCGTCAGCAATATATGTGCCTGGCCCAGTTCTTCAAAGGTTGGCTCCGAGGACCAGCTTGGCAACACCGCTGGCGGCATACCAATAAACGGGCGCAAGGAAGGAGCCAGATCGGCGCAATAAAACCACTCCTTGTGCCAGCCCTTCAGAGAAGATTTCAAGGGCAAATCGATATACGTTTTCTTCCCATCGCTCCTCAGTTGAAGACCAGCCCCTCCAATCACACTGATATTACTCTTAGAAGGTTGGGGCTTGACATGGAACAGGTGTCGGAAGAGGATGAAATGGGGTTCAACACCCAGAAAAGCACTCGCAAAGAGTAACAAATATGGAGATCTGAAGGATTGAGTTGGGATTTAAATGCACCAACTCCAGCCCGTAGAAATCAAGAATGCGGCGGAAGAAATCAGAAGACGGAAGACACAAGCCCCGATCAAAGAAAGAGGCGAAAACTACCGTTTCACCAGGCCGGGGGCTGGGGATCGATTCATCCCTCGCCGACCGCCAACGAATCACTTCTTGGCTGGGCAACTTCAGCTCACTCTCCAGCCGTCTCAGCTTCACCGAGCCACAATCTGAGATCGGCCAAGAACTCCCTGGCGCACCCGCAGGATTCGTCGCCTTCGGCATGACTGGAGGTGGTGAGATTTGGGGGAAAGCAAATCGGGGGCTTGGAATAAACGAAGAGGATTGAAATCACCCAAGTCCGGGTGGGGAACGGCTGCTGCTAACCCTAGCCGGGCGGGAGGCGAAAAGCTAGGCGCGAAGGTGGAAGACGAAGAGATTGGCTGATTTGGGGAAGACGACGGAATCTTTTTTCTCTCTCCCATCTTTTATAGCCTGAACCGACTAGATGGGCCCAGGCCTGCACAGTCGGTATTGGGCCGACAAGATATGAGTTCCTACAGTAGCATGCTCCACGTGGGCCGCCCGCAGGCTGAGTTGAAATTATAGTGCTGGTGCTACCCACAGGAACCGATGAGGTAAACAGATATGCTTCATGAAAGCCTTACTGCTAAACATATATGTTTGGGTATCTGTTTTATCCACCAGGTCTCGAGGATATATCCTTACAAGGATCACAAGCTGGTCTTCATTAAAATTGGAGATGCAGGTATCTTTCTCGGGAACACCTGACCACGTAATGGATTTATTTTCATAAAGTGGTACTCGGCCTACATGCGTGGCCATCAGTTGCCATGAGCAACATTATTCCAGCCGACATGACGCTGAAGAGTCTAACTTTCGAGTAGTGCACTACTCGGGAGAGACTATAAATATTTATTCCCGTTGACATGATGCGGAAGAGTCTAGCTTTTGAGTGGGACGCCACTCGGAAAAGACTATAAACTCATATTCCGACTGACATGAAGTCGAAGAGTCCTATATACGAGTAGTCTCCTACTCGGCAAGACTATAAATTATATTCCGGTTGACATGATACCGAAGAGTCTCATATACCAGTAGTAATCTACTCGGGAAAGACTTCCAGGTTAAAGATCTTTGACTTTATGTTTAATTGTCTTCACAATTAAGCTCAAAGTCGGGGGCTACACCTAATAGGTGCACCTATTCGGCGCACACTATTCATATATCTACATGAAGCCCTTCATAGCCTCGCTGCCAGCTGACATGAAGCAGGACTCGGGAAGACTTACTCGGACAAAGAGTACTCGGGAGTATTGCACTCGGGTAACCTTCACCGTGGAGGATGAGCACTCGGCATCAGCTGTGACTCAACTATGAAGGTCTCAGGGGCTACTGTGGGAGCCATGGGCCCCGGGTACCTCATTACCAGCACATGGGCCACTCAGATAGAGGATGGGCCAGATCATGCAATTAGAGATAAGATAGCACCCGGCAGGCTGTGCCTTATACAATAAGGAAACATAGCCTTAGTCGGATAGGATTCTATCTCTAAGAAGGAAGTCCCTTGGTCGTATCCGACTGGGATCCTTACCATGTACCCCTGTCCCCTGGTATATAAAGGGAGGCAGGGCGCCCCATGAGGGCACACCAGATCATTGATCGCAAAACCACCTCAGAGGAATAACACCTCAACTGGACGTAGGGTATTACCTCACATCGAGGGCCTGAACCAGTATAATTCTCCCATGTTCCTCTGCAATCCACCGAATTCTAGATCGCCAAGTAGCCCCATAATATTATTGCCGGTGCAAAGCATCGACATCTGCATGTTGAGCGTAACTCCTGCAACGACAACTTGTGCAAGGCTGGGCAGACTGCTCAACAAGAAATCCTCTAAACCCGAGTGGGCGACCATGATATCTTTGTGACTCCACAACAAAACGTCGTGGATGCTGCCACACTGTTAGACACCTTGCAATTCGGGCCCGACCAGCAGGCTACCCCTACTATTGCAATAATCAAGGCTATGATCACTGCTGCAATGTGTCAAGAATGACAGTAGTCTGGAGACACACTCATACCATCAAACAAGATGGTCTCAGATGCAGCGATCTCGTTTGCCTCAGCACAACGCTGGGCAGCTGGCTCTAGCCAGCATCACTCGCAGTCCCACCATACGTTTCTCAGCAACCGAAACAACGACCGACGGCAATACCATCATGTCGAGTGTCGAGATAAACAGGATGCCCGAGGACGACTACGGTGAGATCTCTGGCACGACATCAATGCTCAGTGCCGGGAACGTGAGGAAGATGACTGCCGCTGACTTGAAGACGAGCACGAGCACTTTGGCCTCCATCATGAGCGGTTTCACCGCCGCAGCCGGAGTCAGAGCCCTCACTCATATGAAGGAGTTCCGGCGTTCACCCACGAACTTCAATAGGTTGACTGGCCATCGGGCTTCAAGCCGACTGGTATAGAAAAATACGACGGGAAAACCAACCCGGAGTCCTGGCTGACTGTATACACCTTGGCAATCTGCGCGGCCAGAGGCAATCACAAGGCTATGGCAAATTACCTACTTGTCACCCTAGCCGACTCAGCAAGAACATGGTTAATGGGTCTTTCCAGACGGTCAATTGGCTCCTAGGGGGAACTTCGAGAACACTTCGTTGCAAACTTTCAAGGAACCTACGAAAGGCTATCATCCGAGTACAATCTGTACCAGTGCCACCAAAGAAAGAACAAGTCCCTTCATGACTTCATCAAGCGATTATCCGAAAAGAGAAACTCAATACCCAAGATCAAGGACGAGGTCGTCATTTCTGCTTTCTGCAAGGGAGTAAAAGACACCCCCGTTCACTTAGAAGCCTCCCAACTCTGTCAAGGCTTTGTTTGACATGGCAAACAAGTACGCCGACTCAGCTAATGCTGTCGCAGAGGCCCTCGATGACAAAAAGGAGCCCTGACAGAAGGAGCGGAAGGACATGGACAATGCGCCCTGACTAAGGCTGGGAACCACAAACGCAAGTCGGATGATGTCATGGTGACCGTAGAGCGTAACCATCTACGACCCCACAAGGACGGACAACTACCAAAAAATCATTCCCTTTCCATCCAATGGGAAAACACATGGCCAAAAATTGCTTCAAGCTCAAAAAGTTTGCTTCCATGCAGACATCAGCGTCTAGTGAGCAGAAAGACTTGGGCGCAGCCTGCGACTATCAAGATCCCTAGGCTAAGCTCAATCACATATTTGGAGGGCCATCTACATATGAGTCCAAGCGCAAACAAAAGCTAACCGCCTGAGAGGTGAACGTGGTCAGTCTCGTCAGACGCCCCCAAATATCTTCGCTGGTCAGAAATAGTAATCACTTTCGATCGCACGGATCACCCCGACCGAGTAACCCATCCAGGACGCTACCCACTTGTCTTGGACCCAGTCATCAGAAGCATCAAGTTGAAGAACGTTCTCATCAATGGAGGAAGCACGCTCAACATCCTGTTCGCCAAAACGCTTGACATGATGATGACATCACGGTCCGAGCAGTGGCCGAGCACAGCTTCTTTCCACGGGATAATCCCCGGCATCTCTTCAGCTCCACTCGAACAGATCACTTTGCCAGTTACTTTCGGCATGCGGGAAAATTTCCGCACAGAGAACATCTGCTTCGTGGTTGCTGACTTCGAGACTGCGTATCACGCCATACTCGGAAGGCCTGCACTCGCCAAGTTCATGGCAGTGCCTCACTATACATATGCTCAAGATGCCAGGACCAGCAGGAGTACTTTCCCTGTGTAGCGATGTTAAGCAAGCCTTCACCTGCGACAAGGAGAGTTGTGAGCTAGCCCAGTCTAACAAAGCGACAGTCGGACAAAGCAATATCCAACTCGCTGCAACGACTACAAACAAGGACAATCAAGTCCCGGCGAAGAAAGCGTCCAAGTCGGGAATTTCAGTGGACTTGGAACGAAGAAGATCCCCTTGGACCCTTCCGACCCCACCAAGACTGTGCTTGTCAAGACCGTAATCGACCCCAAATAGGAAGACGAGCTCGTCACCTTCCTCTAGGAGAACAGGGACATATTTTCTTGGAAGCCTTCCGATATGCCTGGTGTACTAAGGGAGGTGATTGAGCATTCCCTAAACATCAAGCCAGACGTCAAACCAGTTAAGCAATGACTATGGCGCTTCGCAGAAGACCACAAAAATGCTATTCGGGAGGAGATAACCAAGCTCCTAGCAGTCGGGTTCATCAAAGAAGTCTACCACCCGGATTGGCTAGCAAACCCAGTCCTGGCCCCGAAGAAGAAAAATAAATGGCACATGTGCGTCGACTATACCAACTTAAACAAGGCGTGTCCCAAAGATCCGTTTGGTCTACCGAGAATAGATCAGGTGGTCGATTCAACTGTGTGATGCAAATTACTCAGTTTTCTCGACTGTTACTCAGGATATCATCAAATCAGCTTAAAGAAGGATTGCCTGAAGACTTTCTTTCATCACGCCATTTGGGGCATACTGCTATGTCACTATGCCATTCGGGTTGAAAAATGCTGGCACAACGTATCAATGTGCTATCCAGCAGTGTCTTCACACTCAACTTGGGCACAATGTGGAGGCATATGTCGATGACGTGGTGATCAAGACCAAAGTCAAGGAGGACCTCATCGCCGACTTGGAAGAAACTTTTCAAAGCCTTCGGAGATTAAAGATAAAGCTGGACCCGGAAAAGTGCGTCTTCGGAGTATCTTCGGGAAAGCTTCTCGGCTTTATTGTTTCACAGCGCGGCATCGAGGCAAATTCAGAGAGACTCAATGCAATCATGAACATGGCACCCCCGACTAGCCAGAAGGATGTACATAAGCTAACTGGCTGCATGGCAGCACTCAGCCGATTTGTTTCCTGACTCGGCGAATGGGGCATGCCCTTTTTAAACTATTGAAGAAAGTTGACAATTTTCAATGGATGATAGAAGCCCAGCAAGCCTTCGAAGACTTCAAGAAGTTCCTCACATCACCACCCGTGTTGGCGTCACCAATGCCCCAGGAACCACTTATGTTATATCTGGTGGCAACCACTCAGATAGTCAGCACGGTGCTGGTAGTCGAGCAGGCAGAGCCAGGCCATATCCAAAAGATTCAAAGGCTAGTTTACTTTGTCAGTGAAGTCCTAGGTGAATCCAAGATGAGATATCCCCAAGTCCAGAAGCTGCTATATGGTTTGCTTATAACTGTCCGGAAGTTGGTGCACTATTTTCAGTCACATTGTATCCACTCAGGGACATCCTACACAATCGTGAAGCCACTGGTAGAATCACTAAATGGGCGCTCGAGTTGATGGCATTTGATATTGTCTTCCAGCCACAGACAGCAATCAAGTCCCAAGCACTTGCTGACTTTGTGGCTGAGTGGACAGAAGTTCAGATGGCTACATCAATAGACAAGCTAGAATACTAGATGATGTACTTCGACGGTTCTCTACGGATCGGCGGAGTAGGGGCCGGCGTCATTCTGATGCACCCACTGGGGAAAAACTCAAATATGTCCATCAAATACATTTTCCAGTGTCTCACAATGTCACCGAGTACGAGGCACTTATCCACGGGCTCTGCATCGCCATATCACTCGGTATCCGCCGATTGGTAGTTCGCGGAGATTCTCAACTCGTGGTAAACTAGGTTATGAAAGACTAGACATGTCTGAACGACAACATGGCGGTGTATTGTCGGGAAGTACGGAAGCTAGAGAATAAATTTGATGGACTAAAAATTACACATGTTCTGCGCCAATACAATGAAGCCGCAGACAAATTAACCAACATGGGATCCAAGCGAGAAGTAGTCCTGACTGGAATTTTTGTCGAGGAGTTGCTGAAGCCATCAGTCAAGAACAAGCCTGTCCCAGAGCAGTTGAGGGCTAAACCAACCCCGGAGCCAAGGGAAGGGCTAATCATCTCTCAAGACTGGCAGACCCCAATCATCCAATTCTTACTAGAGGACGAGCTCCCAGAAGATCGCAGCAAAGCTGAGCGGATCTATCGATGTTTTACACCGGCAATAAGAATATGGGGCTACTCATGAGACCTAAACTTGATGGATTGCAAAGGAACACGGAACAATTTATAGTGCATGGTTCAGGCCCTCGAGATGAGGTAATATGCTATGTCCAGTTGTGGTGTATTGCCTTTGAGGTTTCTCAAGTGAGGTTCTGATATGCCCTCGGGGGGCGCCCTACCTCCCCTTATATACCGGGGGACAGGGTTACAGAGTAGGTATCCCAGTCGGACTTTGACCAAGGGATTTCCTTCTAGGAATACAACGTGCCCAACTAGTACTATATCCTTTCCTTGTCATGCAAGGTAATGTATGCCAAGTCCTATTGTATCCCTAATTACAAGGTTAGACCCATCCTTTGTCCGAGTGGCCCTAATGCTTCTCATGAGGTACTCGGGGCCCATGGCCTCCATAGCAGCACCTGAGACCTTCATAGTTGAGTCACAGCTAATGCCAAGTGCTCATCCTCCACAGTGAAGAATTCTCGAGTGCATTGCTCTCGAGTACTCTTTGTCCGAGTGTTTCTTCTCCCGAGTCCTACTTCATGTCAGCTGGCAACAAGCCTATGAAGGGCTTCATGGAAAAATATGAATAGTGTGCACCGAATAGGCGCACCTATTAGGTGTAGCCCGGACTTTGTGCTTAATTGTGAAACAATTAAACATAAAGTCAAAGATCTTTAACCTTTTAGTCTTTCCCGAGTAGTGTACTACTCAGAAATTAGACTCTTCAGCATCATGTTGGCTGAAAGAATTTTTGCTCAGGGCAATTGTTGGCTAAGCATATAAGCTGAGTACCACTTCATGGATTTTAACCCAATATGTGGTCAGGTGTATTTGAGAGATACCTGCATCCCCAATTTTAATGGAGACCAGCTTTCGATCCTTATAAGGATGTATCCTCAATACATGGTAAATAATTTAGATATCTGAACACATGTGTCCAACAATTAGGCTTTCATGAAGATATCCGATTATTTAATCGATTTCTGTTAATAGCATCTGCACTGTGATTTTAACATAGCCAGCAGTCGGTTTAATAGAGCATGCCATTTAGAAACTCATGTCTTGTGGCCCAGTACTAAATTTGTCAGCCCAAGCCCACTTATCAGCACAAGCTCTATAAAAGAAGGGAGAGAGAAAAGATTCCCTCATCTTCTCCAATCCGCCAATCATTTCGTCTTCTAGCTTCCGCGCCCAAATTTCACGTTCCATCTCGCTAGGGTTCACAATAGCCCGTGCCCCCGCTCGAGACTCGCCCAATTCTGCTCCGCCGCATTCATTCCAAGCCCCCGCAAGTCTTTCACCCAAATCTATTCATCTCTAGCAATGTCGAAGGCCTCTTTTGAGATCCTAGAGATGACCACTGGAGTTTGGCCGACGTCGGACTGCAGTCCGTTGAAGCTGAAGCTATTGGAGAAGCGGTTGATGCTATAGCATCAAGATGTCATCCATTGGCGCACCGCAGAAGGGGAATCTATGCCGGAGCCCAAATCCGGTGAGACCGTCATCTTCACCTTGTTCTTTGATCGCGGTCTTGCTCTCCCTTCTTCAGATTTCCTTCACCAACTTCTGTCCTTCTATCAAATAGAGTTGGTGAACTTGAATCCCAACTCTATCCTACAAATCTCCATCTTCACAACTTTGTGCGAAGCTTTTCTAGGGGTTAAGCCCCATTTCAATCTTTTTCGGTACTTGTTCTACATAAAGCCCCAGCCATCCAAGAACAAAATCCAGGTCATTGGGGGAGCCGGTCACCAACTTAGGAATGAGATGAAGAAAACCTATCTCAACATTCCTTTGAAAACCTCCCTCAAGGGCTGACACAGAGAATGGTTCTAATGTTCTAATCTCGAACCTTCTCTATCCCCTTTTACTGGTTCTCCACTAATAGTTCTGCCCAGCTGGTCTTCAGTGCCAAATTATGAAGAAATGGGGCAAGTATACCAATTGATGGAGAAAATTGACCTCCTGAAGAGCTCGGGGCTGACTGGTCCCTGGGTGGTGAGGTGCTTTCTGAACCGCCGCACCAGACCCCTAAAGGCTAGGAGCCACTTTGGCTGGGACTACCAAGGCAAAGAGGATCCCAGCCACGAATACCCTGGCATAGCCGACAAGAACAAGGTCACTGATACCCTGCTCGGCTTCTTTGTCAATGGTGTAGTGGAGAATGAGGACATAGAACGTGCCCCCATGCCCTATAGCCGGAGCAGGCCTCGACCACAGGTAATCTTGAAAGACTGATATTGGATTGTTATCCTTCTGTGATGAATGTCTGTGGATATCCATCTGGAATTGTTCTGCAATGCATGATGTATGTTGTCAAAATACTTACAGGACTGTGTGGAGTTTGATATTGACTCCCAAACTCAGCCGGCTACCAAAATGAAGAAGAGGCCAGCTAGCCCTTCTACTACCCAACCCAGCTCCAAGACGGCTAGGAAGAAACCATTTGAAGACCCGGGCAAGAAGAAAACAAGCACACCGAGTGCAGCGCCAGGGAGCCTAAAGATCAAGGATCCTGTCAGTTTAGCTCCCAGGCCCAAGACCGGTGTCTCCAAGCTCAAGGCCAGCGCCACCAAGCCCAAGGCCAGCAACATCAAGCCCAAGGCCAGCACCGCCAAGTGCCTCGACAACCCAGTCGGCTACGTCAGGAACAAAGCCAACTAGGGCCAAATCACCACCACCGATTGCCGCGCCGACTGGCCGGACAGCCGCGCCGACTGGCCGGACAGCCGGCAGCTCTCCGCTGCCGAGCAGGCTATCAAGCCCCTTGTCGACATCTTCTGGAGCTCCCGTATGGAAGTTCAAGACTTTCAAAAGGTCAATCTCCAATCTTCTATGAATCTTGAATGATGTGATAGTGTCTTGATATTTGACATATTGTGCAGGAAGCGAGTTGACATAGATTCCAAGGGGACTATGCCACTAGCTCCTGCTGCTGAGCCAGTACCAATAACGTCACCTGCCAAGCCAGAGGCTGCCTCAGCTACTGAAGCTCAAGCAGTCCTGACGGCAAGTTACCCACACCGGCCAACCAGGGAATGGATGCTGAAGCTGCTGCCCCAGCCCCTGCAGCTGTCGAGTTCAAGGCCAGGACCCCATCGGCGTCAATTCTGTCATCTTCTGATGAAGGAGATCTCCCTAGGCTCGAAGCCCCTCCACGCAACTTCCCAAGAACTTTTCATTGGGTCACCCCCAAGGGAGTAGCAGATAGCTATGAGCACGACGAGCAAGCAGCATTGAGGGAGAACAAAAACCTTATTCATGCTACGATCCCTGCATCCAGGGGAGTCCAGGTATGTAGCGGATCTCGCCATGTTGGGTTCTTGACAATTTCCATTGATCTGGTACTCTGCCATTTGACTCTGTTTTCCTCTATTTTATTCTGAGCAGAAGATCATCGATCGCTCGGAGAAGATAAATAAGGTCCTGACTGTGCTCACCCCTCAGCTCCAATAACTGTGCCAGCTCCAGGTAGCCAAGGACGACCTGGAGCGGACTAGCCAAGAAAGGGAAACATAGCTGAGGGGATCGGTTGATAAGCTTAGGGACGAAAACCAGGCCCTAGCCGAAAAGATCAGAAGTAAGTCTTCTGTATTGTCCTCCCAAGTGAATCCCGAGTAGATTTCTTCAGCATTGTAGATTCTTGACTGCCTTGTTGAGTTTTGACTGCAATCTTGAGTTCTTGACTATTTTGATTGGCAGCCCTCATAGCCAAGCTGAAAGCCCAGGCACAGGAGAGGAAAAAACAAGATGAAAAGCTGAAGGACTTAGAGAAAGCCAAAGCCAAGGTGGAGGCCGACTATGCCAGTAAATCTCCCACTTGACAATGATTGTGGCTCAACTGCTTATTGCTCTGACTACATGTCTAAATATTCTTGTTGATGTATCTGAACAGCTTCAAAAGCCAATGCCCAGATTCAATTTGGCGCCTTTGCGGAGGAAATCAAGACAATCAAGGAGTCACGGGAAATCCTTGTTGGATCTGTGAAAGGGCTCCTTGATATCTTGCAACCTCACTATCTCGAGACCAGCTCCAATACCGTCACCCAAGTGCAGGCACACCTAAGCGAAGCCCTGAGTATCTTGAAGAAGTACGCGGATGAGCGTGTAGTTGTCGCGTCGCCCAAGCTCTTGCCATGACCAAATCGATCTACCCTAGGGTAGATATCGAGGCCATCGGTGAGGGTTTTGCTGAGGGGACGACTCCCGAAGAGTCGCTAGAGCTGATAAGCCAGGTGAGGTCGACTACGGAGGCAATAACCAAGGACCTGGGTATGTTAGAACAAAACAATTATGCAGTTGGTGACTATTGATAATCATATACAACTTTTGTAAAGGCACTTGTAAATATCTGTAAAATACTACCGAGTACTTGCTTATTTTGAGTCGTCATTGGCTTTACCCGACTATGTAGTCTGCGCAGAGTAGATCGATAGGAACTTAAGAAAAACGTTCTCCTCTAAAAGCTATACTCGAGCAAACTTAGCATAATCGTTGTAGAACTTCCTGACTTAGATAAAACAAGCTCAGATTTTATTAACAAGGCACATAATACATGCAGCCCCCCGACTCACTACTCGGTTGGGACAAGCGATGTAGTGAGTCAGAGAAAAAACTTTATACATATGTATATGAAATACAAGGACTCAAGTATAGAAAAGACGTAGTTGTTCTATATTCCATGAGTTGCTGATGAGAGCACTGTCTTCAGTCTTTAGTTGATAGGCGCCCGGACGTGTTATCTCAGTGAAAATGAACGGCCCTTCCCATAAAGGGGATAGTTTATGCCTGTCTTTGGTGGTTTGTATTTTTCTCAAGATGAGATCTCCTACCAAAAAGGCATGGCCACAAACGTTCCGACTGTGATAACAATGTAGGCCTTGAAGATATCTTGCTGATTGGATAGTTGCAATGT
Organism: Oryza meyeriana var. granulata; assembly: GCA_003991445.1. Lineage (NCBI taxonomy): Eukaryota > Viridiplantae > Streptophyta > Magnoliopsida > Poales > Poaceae > Oryza > Oryza meyeriana. The sequence goes on along the minus strand of RYFJ01003031.1, from coordinate 29,687 downwards.
CCCTTGCTTCCTCCAACTGATCGAGTTTGACCAGTCGGTCTTCATTTGATTTGTCTTCTGAGTGGGCCCAAAATCGTGGAGAGTCGAACTCCAACTCAGTTGGTAACATAGCCTCAGCACCATAGACTAGGAAGAAAGGGGATTGCCCTGTTGCCCGACTAATCAGGGTTCTTAGAGACCAGAGAACAGATGGGAGTTCTTGTACCCATCGTCCTGCATATGGTTGTAGTTGGTCGAAGACCCTAGCCTTGATACCTTGTAAGCCCATGCCATTGGCATGCTCGACCTGCCCATTACTCCGTGGGTGTGCCACAGAAGCATAATAGATCTTGATGCCGAAGTCGTCACAGAAATCTTGAAAAACGCCGCTAGTGAACTGAGTACCGTTGTCCGTTATGATGCGGTTAGGAACTCCGAATTGGTATAAAATACTCATGATGAAGTCCTTTGCTCCTTCTGCTATTATAGTAGCAGCGGGTTTTGCCTCAATCCGCTTTGTGAATTTATCCACTGCAACGAACAAGTGTGTGAACCCTCCTGGCGATTTTTTGAACGGCCTGACCATGTCAAGCCCCCAAACTACAAAGGGCCAAGAGATTGGAATTGTTTGAAGTTCTTGAGCTGGAAGATGTGTTTGCCTTCCAGAATTGGCAGCCCTCGCATGTGCGAACTATGTCTTTAGCATTTGTTACCGCAGTCGGCCAGAAGAAACCCTATCTATAAGCCTTTCCGACTAACGTCCTGGATGCAGCATGGTTGCCACAAACGCAGAGCATGAGGACTCCAGATGCGCTTCGACGGTGCAGGTCTTCTCCAACTACAAGAAAACATTTGCTTCGATGTTTGATCCGTTCGGCTTCACTGCGATCTTCTGGGAGTTCATCATCCAAGAGGAATCCGATGATTGGAGTCCACCAGTATTGAGAGATGATAAGCGCTTCATTTGTTGCCGGGGTAGGTTCAGCCCCCGACTGTTCAAGCACTGGTTTCTTCTTGACGGATGGCTCCAATAGTTGCTCGATAAAAATCCCAGTCAGGACCACTTCTCGCTAGGATCCCATATTAGCCAATTCGTCTGCAGCATCATTGTATTGTCACAATACATGAGTTATCTCTAGCCCATCGAACTTGTTTTTCAGCTTTCGTACCTCCTAACAATACGCCATCATATTATCATCGAGACATGTCCAGTCTTTCATGACTTGGTTAACCATGAGTTGAGAAGACCCGCGTACAACCAGTCGGCGAATGCCGAGTGATATGGCAATGCGGAGTCCGTGGATGAGTGCCTCGTACTCGGCAACATTGTGGCAAGCCGAAAAGTGAATCTGGAAAATGTACTTGAGTTTTTCGCCAGTGGGTGATGTCAACACCACACTAGCCCCTGCGCCGCCGATCCGTAGAGAACCATCGAAGTACATCATCCAGTACTCTAGCTTGTCTATATTTGTAGTCTTCTGGACTTTTGTCCACTCGGCCACGAAGTCGGCTAGAGCTTGAGATTTGATTGCTGTCCATGGCTAAAAGATGATGTCAAACGCCATCAACTCAAGCACCCATTTAGCGATTCAGGTAGTGGCCTCGCGGTTGTGTAGGATGTCCCCGAGTGGATACGACGTGACAATAGTTACTTGATGCGACTGAAAATAGTGCACCAGCTTCCGGACAGTGATGAGTAGGCCATATAATAGCTTCTGGACTTGAGGATATCTCATCTTAGAGTCGGCTAGGACCTCGCTGACAAAGTAGACTGGCCGTTGTATTTTCTGTATATGACCTGGCTCTGCTCGCTCGACTACCAGCACCGTGCTGACTACTTGACTGGTTGCCACTAGGTATAACAGTAGTGGTTCTTGGGGCATGGGTGATGCCAGCACTGGTGGTGATGTGAGATTTTTTGAAGTCTTTGAAGACTTGCTGAGATTTGGGTGTCCATTGAAAATTGTCCGCTTTCTTCAATAGTTTGAAAAAGGGCATGCCCCATTCACCAAGTCGAGAGATGAATCAGCTAAGTGTCGCCATACAGCCTGTCAGCTTTTGGACGTCCTTCTGGCTAGTTGGGGGTGCCATGTTGATGATAGTGTTGATTTTCTCTAGATCAGCCTCAATGCCTCAATGTGATACGGCGAAGCCGAGTAGCTTTCCGGACAATACACTGAAGGCGCACTTTTCTGGATTCAACTTCATCTTGAATCTCCGAAGGCTTTGGAAAGTTTCTTCTAAGTCAGTGATGAGGTCTTCCTTGGATTTTGTGCCTCCACGTTGCACCCGAGTTGAGTGTGTAAACACCGCTGAATTGCTCGTTGATACGTTGCTCTAGCGTTTTTCAGCCCAAACGGCATAGTGACATAGCAGTATGCTCCAAACAGCGTAATGAAAGAAATCTTTAGGCAGTCCTCCTCCTTTAAGCTGATTTGGTGATATCCCGAGTAACAGTCGAGAAAGCTGAGAAGTTCGCACCCCGCAGTTGAATCCACCACCTGATCTATTCTTTGTAGACCAAATGGGTCTTTGGGGCACGTCTTGTTTAAGTCGATGTAGTCGACACACATGCGCCATTTACCATTCTTCTTCTGGACCAAGACTGGGTTTGCCAGCAAATCCAGGTGGTAGACCTCTTTGATGAACCCGGCTGCAAGGAGCTTGGTTATCTCCTCCTGAATAGCATCTTTGCGGTCCTGTGCAAAGCGCCGAAGCCATTGTTTGACTGGCTTGGCGTCTGGCTTAACGTTGATGGAATGCTCGATCACCTCCCTTGGTACACTAGGCATGTCAGAAGGTTTCCAAGCAAATATATCCCTGTTCGCTTGGAGGACGGTGATGAGCTCGTCTTCCTATTTGGGGTCGAGCTTGGTCCTGACAAGAGTAGTTTTGGAGGGGTCAGAAGGGTCTGGGGGGATCTTTTTTGTTTCAGAGTCTGCTGAAATTCTCGACTTGGCTACTTTTCTTGCCGGAACTTGATCGTCCTCGCTTGTTGTTGTAGCAGCTAGTCAGATGCTGTTTCGCCCGACTACCGTTTCTTGAGATTGAACCAGCTTGCAGCTCTCCTTGTCGCAGGTGAAGGCTTGCTTGACATTGCTGCAAAGAGAAAGAACTCCAGCTAGTCCTGGCATCTTGAGCATCATGTAGGTATAATGCGGCATTGCCATGAATTTGGCTAGTGCTGGTCATCCAAGAATCGTGTGATACGCGGTCTCGAAGTCGGCAACCTCCAAGTAGATATTCTCGGTGGGAAAAGTATCCCGCGTGCCAAAAGTAACTGGCAGAGTTATCTGTCCAATTGGAGTGGAAGACAGGCCGGTGATTACCCCATGGAAGGGCACTGTACTCGGCCGTAGCTCACAACAAGGGATCTTCATCTCGTCGAGCGTTTTGGCAAACAAAATATTGAGAGTGTTTCCTCCATTGATGAGAACCTTCTTCAATTTGATACTTCTGATGACCGGGTCCAAAACGAGTGGGTAGCGTCCTGGATGGGTAACCCGATCAGGGTGATCCACGTGGTCAAACGTGATTGGCGTTTGTGACCAACGCAAATACTAGGGGGCGTCTGCTAAGACCGAGTTGACTTGGCATGTTATCAGCTTTTGCTTCCTCTTGGACTCATATGCAGTCGGCCCTCCAAAGATGTGGTTGAGCTCAGCCTAGGGATCTTGGTAATCGCCGACTGCGCCCAAATCTAGCTTATCCTTTTCTTTATTGCTGCCAGATGTTAAAGTCTACTCAAAAGCAAACTTTTTGAGCATGATGTAGTCCTTAGCCATGTGCTTGCCCTTTGGATGAAAGGGGCATGGCCCGTTCATGACTTTTTGGTACTCGTCTGTCCTTGGGGGTTGCGGTTGGGTACGCTCCAAGCAGCCACCATGTTGTCGGACTTGCGCTTGCGGTTGCCGGACTTGTTCTGTGTTGGCTCGTCATTGTCTTTCTTATCCTTCTGCCGGGGCTCTTTCTTGTTGTCAAGGGCCTCAGCAACTGCGTCGGCCGAGTCGGCGTATTTGTTCGCCATGTCAAAAAGAGCCTTGACAGAAGTGGGAGGTTTTTGAGTAAACTTGGTCTTTGACTCCCTTACGGAAGGCGGCAATGACGACCTCGTCCTTAATCATTGGGATTGAATTCCTCTTCTCAGAAAACCTCTTGATGAAATCACGAAGAGACTCATTCCTCCTTTGATGCAACTGATACAAATTGTACTCGGAAGATGGCCTCTTGTACGTTCCTTGGATCAAAGGAAGAATGAGTCTCTTCGTGATTTCATCAAGAGGTTTTTTGAGAAGAGGAATTCAATCCTGATGATCAAGGACGAGGTCGTCATTGCGGCCTTCCATAAGGGAGTCAAAGACCGTTCATTGCCAAGTTTACTCGGAAACCTACCGCTTCTGTCAAGGCTCTTTTTGACATGGCAAACAAATACACCAACTTAGCCAACACAGTTGCTGAGGCCCTCGACGACAAGAAAGAGCCCTGGCAGAAAGACAAGAAAGACAACAACAAGCCACCACAGAACAAGTCTGGCAACCGCAAGCGCAAGTCGGACAACGTGGTGGCCGCTGTGGAGCGTACTCAGCCACAACCCCCGAGGATTAACGAGTACCAAAAAGTGATGAACTAGCCATGCCCCTTTCATCCAAAGGGCAAGCACGCGGCCAAGGACTGCTTCATGCTCAAGAAGTTTGCTTCTAGGCAGGCTTTAACATCTGGCGTCAATAAAGACAAAGACAAGCCAGATTCGGGCACAGCCAGCGATTACCAAGATCTCGAGGCTAAGCTCATCCACATCTTTGGAGGCCCAACTGCATATGAGTCCAAGAGGAAGCGGAAGCTAACAGCACACGAAGTCAACTCGATCTCCGTAGTAGACGCCCCCCAGTACTTGCGTTGGTCAGAAACACCAACCACATTTGACCGCACAGATCACCTTGATCGGGTTAATCATCCAGGATGGTATCCACTCGTCCTAGACCCGGTCCTCAGGAGCATCAAACTGAAGAAGGTTCTTATCGATAGAGGAAGCACTCTCAACATTCTATTTGCCAAGCCGCTCGACAAGATGAAGATTTCTCATTCTGAGCTACGGCCGAGTACAGCGCCCTTCCACTTGGTAATCCCCGGCATGTTTTCTACTTCACTCGGACAAATAACTCTGCCAGTTACTTTTAGCATGCAAGATAATTTCCGCACCGAGAATATCTGCTACGAGGTTGCCGACTTCGAAACTGCGTATCATGCGATACTCGGACGGCCGGCACTAGCCAAATTCATGGCAGCGCCCAATTATACGTACATGATGCTCAAAATTCCAGGACCAATTGGAGTTCTTTCTCTTCGCAGCGGTGTCAAGCAAGCCTTCACCTGCGACAAGGAGAGCTGCGAGCTGGCTCAATCTCAAGAAGCGGCAGTCAGGCGCAACAGTATCCGGCTAGCCGCTACAACTACAAGTGAGGACGATCAGGTTCCGGCCAAAAAAGCAACCAAGTCGGGAATTTCAGCGGACTCTAAAATAAAGAAGATCCCCCTGGACCCTTCCAACCCCTCCAAAACTACTCTTGTCGGGACCGGACTCGACCCTAAATAGGAAGACGTGCTTGTCACCTTACTCTAGGCAAACATGGATATATTTGCTTGGAAACCTTCTGACATGCCTGGGGTACCAAGGGAGGTGATCGAGCATTCCCTCAACGTCAAGCCAGACACCAAGCCAGTCAAACAACAGCTATGGCACTTCGCACAGGACCGCAAAGATGCTATTCAAGAGGAGATAACCAAGCTCCTTGCAGCCGGGTTCATCAAAGAGGTCTACCACCCGGATTGGCTGGCAAACCCAATCTTGGTCTAGAAGAAGAACGGTAAATGGCGCATGAGATATCCTCAAGTCCAGAAGCTGTTATATGGCCTACTCATTACTTTTCAGAAGTTGGTGCACTATTTTCAGTCACATCAAGTAACTGTTGTCACATCGTATCCATTTGGGGACGTCCTACACAACTGTGAGGCCACTGGCAGAATCGCTAAATGGGTGCTCGAGTTGATCGCGTTTGACATCATCTTTCAACCATGGACAGCAATCAAATCTCAAGCTCTAGCCTTCTTCATGGCCGAGTGGACAGAAGTCCAGACGACTACAAACACGAACAAGCTAGAGTACTGGACAATGTACTTCAACGGTTCTCTATGGATTGGTGGTGTAGGTGCTGGCATCATGCTGACATCACCCACTGGCGAGAAACTGAAGTATGTTCTCTAGATTCACTTTCCGGCTTCCCACAATGTCACCGAGTACGAGGCACTCATCCATGGTCTCCACATTACCATATCACTTGGCATCCGCCAATTGGTCGTACGAGGGGATTCTCAACTCGTGGTCAGCCAAGTCATGAAAGACTGGACATGTCTCGATGATAATATGGCAGCGTACTGTCAGGAGGTCCGAAAGCAAGAAAACAAGTTCGATGGGCTGGAGATAACTCATGTATTACAACAATACAATGAAGCTGCAGATGAATTGGCCAACATGGGATCCAAGCGAGAAGTGGTTCCGACTAGGATTTTTGTCGAGCAACTACTGGAGCCATCAGTCAAGAAGAAACCAGTACTTGAACAGTCGGGGGCTTAATCTACCCCGGTAACAAATGAAGTGCTAATTATCTCTCAAGATTGGCAGACTCTAGTTCTCAAATTCCTCTTGGACGACGAACTCCCAGCAGATCGTAGTGAGGCCGAATGGATCAAACATCGAAGCAAATGTTTCCTTGTAGTCGGAGAAGACCTGTACCGTAGAAGCGCATCCGGAGTCCTCATGCACTGCGTCACACCCGAGGAGGGCAAGCAGATTCTGCAATCGATCTACTCGGGTATTTGTGTCAACCATGCTGCATCCAGGACGTTAGTCGGAAAGGCTTATAGATAGGGTTTCTTCTAGCCGACTGCAGTAACAGATGCTAAAGACATAGTTTGTACATGTGAGGGATGCCAATTCTATGCAAGACAAACACATCTTCCAGCTCAAGAACTTCAAACAATCCCAATCTCTTGGCCCTTTGCAGTTTGAGGGCTTGACATGGTCATTCAAAAAAGCGCCAGGAGGGTTCACACACTTGTTCGTCGTAGTGGATAAATTCACGAAGTGGATTGAGGCAAAACCCATTGCTACCATAACAGTGGTATGAGCAAAGGACTTCATCATGAGTATTTTATACCGATTTAGGGTTCCTAACCGCATGATAACGGACAACGGTACTCAGTTCACTGGCGGCATTTTTCAAGAATTCTGTGATGATTTCGGCATCAAGATCTGTTATGCTTCTATGGCACACCCACGAAGTAATGGGCAGGTCGAGCGTGCCAATGGCATGGTCTTACAAGGTATCAAGGCTAGGATATTCAACCGACTACAACCATATGTAGGGCGGTGGGTATAAGAACTCCCATCCGTTCTTTGGTCTCTAAGAACCATGGTTAGTCGGGCAACAAAGCAATCCCCTTTCTTCCTAGTCTATGGTGCTGAGGCTGTGTTACCAACTAAGTTAGAGTTCGGCTCTCCACGAGTTCGGGCCTACTCAGATAATAAATCAAACGAAGCCCGAGTGGTCAAAGTCGATCAGCTGGAGGAAGCAAGGGACACCGCAAGTATCCTCGTCAGCAACTCATGGAATATAGAACAGCTACGTCCTTTCTATACCTAAGTCTTGTATTTTCTCTATACATATGTATTATAGATTTTTTTTTCTCTGACTCACTACATCGGTTGTTCCAACCGAGTAGTGAGTCAGGGGCTGCATGTATTATGTGCCTTGTTAATAAAATCTAAGTTTGCTTTATCTAAGTCATGAAGTTCTACACCTCGCCGCCTAGGGACCAGTCAACCCCGAGCTCTTCAGCAGATCGATTTTCTCCATCAGCTAGTATTCTTGGCCCATTTCTTCATAGCTTGGCACTGAAGACCAGCTAGGCAGAACTATTGGTGGAGAACTAGTGAAAGGGGGCAGAGAAGGTTTGAGATTAGAGCAGTAGAACCATTCTCTGTGCCAGCCCTTGAGGGAGGTTTTCAAAGGAACATTGAGATAGATTTTCTTCATTTCGTTCCTAAGTTGGAGACCGTCTCCCCCAATGACCTGGATTTTATTTTTGGATGGCTGGGGCTTGATGTGGAACAAGTATCGGAAATGATTGAAATGGGGCTTAACCCCCAGAAAAGCTTCGCACAGAGTGGTGAAGATAGAGATTTGTAGGATAGAGTTGGGATTCAGATTCACCAACTCTATTTGATAGAAGGACAGAAGCTAGCGAAGGAAATCCGAAGAGGGGAGGGCAAGACCGTGATAAAAAAAAGAGGTGAAGACGACGGTCTCACCGGATCTAGGTGCTGGTAAAGATTCCCCCTCTACGGGACGCCAATGGATGACCTCTTGTCGCTGCAGCATCAGTTTCTTCTCCAAGAACTTCAGCTTCGATGAACTACAGTCTGACATCAGCCAAGCTGCAGCGGACATCTCCGGGATCTTGAATGGGCCCTTGGCATTGCTGGGAGTGAGAAGATTTGGGGGAAATGCTTGTGGAGGCTTGGAATGGATGCGGCGGAGCAGGATCGTGCGAGTGTCGAGTGGGGACATAGGCTAGGCGAACCCTAGTGAGGCAAAGTGCGAAATGTTGGCGCGGAGGCTGGAAGACGAAACAATTGACGGAATGGAGAAAATGAGGAAATATTTTCTCTCTCCCCCCGCTTTTATAGAGCCTGTGCTGATAAGTGGGCTTGTGCTGATAAGTGGGCTTGGGCTGACAAATTTAGTACTGGGCCATAAGATATGAGTTTCTAAATGGCATGCTCTATTGGGCCGACTGCTATCTATGTTAAAATCACAGTGCAGATGCTATTTACAGAAACCAATTAAATAATCAGATATGCTTCATGAAAGCCTAATTGCTGGACACATGTGTTCAAATATCTGAATTATTTACCAGGTATTGAGGATACATTCTTATAAGGATCGACAGCTGGTCTCCATTAAAATTGGGGATGCAGGTATCTCTCAAGTACACCTAACCATATATTGGGTTAAAATCCATAAAGTTGTACTCGGCTTACATGCTTAGCCAACAATTGCCCTGAGCAAAAATTCTTCTAGCTGACATAATGCTGAGGAGTCTAATTTTTGTGTAGCATACTACTCGGGAAAGACTAAAAGGTTAAAGATCTTTGACTTCATGTTTAATTGTTTCACAATTACGCACAAAGTAGGGGGCTACACCTAATAGGTGCGCCTATTTGGCGCACACTATTCATATTTCTCTATGAAGCCCTTTATAGCCTCGTTGCCAGCTGACACGAAGCAGGACTTGGGAGAAGAAGCACTCAGACAAAGAGTACTTGGGAGAAATGCACTCGGGAATTCTTCACCGTGGAGGATGAGCACTCGGCATCAGCTATGACTCAACTATGAAGGTCTCAGTGGCTGCTGTGGAGGCCATGGGCCCCGGGAACCTCATGAGAAGCATATGGGCCTCTCAGACAGAGGATGGGCCTAACCTTGTAATTAGGGATACAATAGGACTCGGCATACATTATCTTGTATGACAAGGAAAGGATATAGTCCTAGTTGGGCATGTTGTATTCCTAGAAGGAAATCCCCTGGTCGGAGTCCAACTGGGATTCCTACTCTGTAACCCTGTCCCCTGGTATATAAGGGGAGGCAAGGCTCCCCCTGAGGGCAGAAGAAGAAGAAGTACAATCTCACCAGAGAAACCTCAAAGGCAATATACCACAACTGGACGTAGGGTATTACCTCATCTCGAGGGCCTGAACCAGTATAAATTGTTCGTGTTCCTTTGCAGTCCATCAAGTTTAGGTCTCACGAGTAGCCTCATATTATTATTGCCGATACAAAACATCAACAGTGAGGTTACCGAATTTGTCGGCGACGAAGTCGAGGCTCCCAAAGGTGATTGTTTACCTGGGGAAGAAGTTGATGCCATCGACTCCGGAGATTGGATCCATCAGGCTTGTCGAAGATGATCTCACCGATGCCCCTACCTAGTGTGCCAACTGTCGATGTTTTACACCGAAAATAAGAATATGGGGCTACTCGTGAGACCTAAACTTGATGGATTGCAAAGGAACACAGAACAATTTATACTGGTTCAGGCCCTCGAGATGAGGTAATACCCTATGTCCAGTTGTGGTGTATTGCCTTTGAGGTTTCTCTAGTGAGATTCTGATATGCCCTCAGGGGGCACCCTGCCTCCCCTTATATACCGGAGGACAGGGTTACAGAGTAGGAATCCCAGTCATACTCTGATCAAGGGATTTCCTTCTAGGAATACAACGTGCCTGACTAGGACTATATCCTTTCCTTGTCGTGCAAGGTAATGTAAGCCGAGTCCTATTGTATCCCTAATTATAAGGTTAGGCCCATCCTCTATGCGAGTGGCCCTAATGCTTCTCATGAGGTACCCAGGGCCCATGGCCTCCATAGGATCAAACGTCGAAGTAAATGTTTTCTTGTAGTCGGAGAAGACCTCTTTCATCGAAGCATATCCGGAGTCCTCATGCGCTGTGTCACATCCGAGGAAGGAAAGCAAATTGTGCAATCCATCCACTCGGGCATCTGTGGCAACCATGCCGCATCCAGGACATTAGTCGAAAAGGCTTACAGGCAAGGGTTCTTCTGGCCGATTGTAGTTACTGACGCCAAGGATATAGTTCAGACATGCAAGGGATGCTAATTTGTTGCTCGACAAACACATCTACCACCTCAGGAATTACAGACAATCCCAATATCTTGGCCCTTTGCAGTTTGGGGGCTCAATATGATCGGGCCATTCAAGAAAGTGCTAGGAGGGTTCACACACTTGTTTGTCGCAGTGGACAAGTTCACAAAGTGGATTGAGACAAAACCCGTTACTACCATCACAGTGGCCAGGGCAAAAGACTTCATCATGAGTATTATATACCGATTTGGAGTCCCCAATCGCATTATAACAGACAATGGCACTCAGTTTACTGGTGGCATATTTCAAGATTTCTGTGACGACTTCGGCATCAAGATCTGCTATGCTTCTTTGGCACACCCACGGAGCAATGGGCAGGTCGAGCGTGTAAACGGCATGGTCTTACAAGGTATCAAGACTAGAGTGTTTGACCGACTACAATCATACGTAGGGCGGTGGGTGCAAGAGCTCCTATCTGTTCTCTGGTCTCTATGAACCACGGTAAGTTAGGCGACAAGGCAATCCCCTTTCTTCCTAGTCTATGGTGCTGATGCCATGTTGCCAACCAAGTTGGAGTTTGGCTCACCGCGAGTTCAGGCCCACTCAGAGGATAAGTCAAACAAAGGTCGACTGGTCAAGCTAGATCAGTTGGAAGAAGTAAGGATGTCGCAACTATCCAGTCAGCAAGATATCTTCAAGGCATGCATCGTTATCACAGTCGTAATGTTTGTGGCTGCGCCTTTTCGGTGGGAGATCTCGTTTTGAGAAAAATTCAAACCACCAAAGACAGGCATAAATTATCTCCCTTATGGGAGGGGCTGTTCATTATAGCTGAGGTGACATGTTTGGGTGCCTACCGACTAAAAACTGAAGATGGCGTCCTGATCAACAACTTATGGAACATAGAACAACAACGTTTTTTCTATACCTGAGTATTGTACTTCATTCATAAATAAGTAAATAAAGTCTCTTACTCTGACTCACTACGCTAATTGTTTCAACCGAGTAGTGAGTCGGGGGCTACATGAGGATAACATGTCTCTTATTGTTTATAATGTTTGAGTCTATTTTATCTAAGTCATGAAGTTTTATAATGATTATGCTATGTTTTTGCCAAGTATAGTCCCATGGGACAAACACCTTTTAAAGTTGATCTCAATTCACTCGGCATAAATCGGCTAGTCGGATAAAACTAATGATAGCTAAGATAAGATCATAACTCAACAGGATATAACAACAAATTTCAAAAGCATTTACAATATATACACATTGTTTTTGTTTTCCTTGAACACAGACTACTTAAAAGTTCATGATTACAATGGCAGATCTTCGGCAATTGCCTGAGTGGTAGGCCTAACCTGGCTGATTAGTTCCAAGCCCTCCTCTAGGGTGGTGCCCTCAGCAAAGCCCTCGCCGACTGCCTCAAAATCTACCCGGGGATAGAGAGATTTCATCATGGCCAGTGCTTGGGCAATACCCACGGCAGCGTGCTCAATAGCATATTCTTTCAAGAGGCTGGAGCCTCTTCAAGATGTTGTGCCACATGGGAGATAGAACTGGAACTGGACCTGGCTAGGCCTAGCTGCATGATGTCTAATAAAGTCTTTGCAAAGGCACCAAATTGGATATTCCACGATTCCTTTATTATTTTGATCTCCTCGGTAAAGGCACCAAATTGGATCTGCGAATTGGCCTTGAAGGCTGCTCACATAGAAGAGAAGCATAAGTATGTTTGGATATCAAGTTGGGCAGAGTACAAGAGAAGATATGCAACTTACTCACATACTCGGTGTCGACCATGGATTTTGCCTTTTTGTGGAGGCCATGGGCCTCGGGTACCTCATGGGAAGCTTTGTGGCCACTCGGATAGAGGATGGGCCTAATGTAATAACTCGGGATACAATAGAACTTGGTATATGTAACCTTGCACGATAAGGGAAAGGGAATAGTCCTAACTGGGTACGTTGTATTCTTAGAAGGAAATCCCTTGGTCAAGTCTAACTGGGATTCCTACCATCTAACCTTGCCTCCTCAGTATATAAGGAGAGACAAGGAGCCCCTTGGGGCAGAACGATCTCACTAGAGAAGACACCACAATCTCACGAGAGAAACCTCAAAGGCAATACACAACAGCTGGAAGTAGGGTATTACCTCACCTTGAGGGCCTGAACCAGGATAAATTGTTTCGTGTTCCTTTGCAATCCATCAAGTTTAGGTCTCATGAATAGCCCCATATAATTATTGCTGATATAAAACATTGACACTTCTTGAGCTCCTTTAGCTCTTTCTTTAGGCGTTTGATTTCTAGGGATTGATTATTCAGATTTGTCTCTAAAGCTACAGCCAAACAAGGTCAAAGATTAGAAACACAGAGAGGATGATTGGGGCTACTTGGGCAAAAGGGAAACATACCTTTGATGGTCCCTATTTTCTCCCAACTCGTCCTGGAGCTTGTTGACGGAATCCTTCAGCCAATCCTCCCTCTCCTTGCTGGTTCTCTCCAGCTCGTCCTTGGTAGCCTGGAGCTGGTTGAGCTGGTTGATCTGGGGAGCGAGCTGGGTGAGAACCTTGCCCACCCTCTCAGATCGCTCAATGACTCTACATAAGTTGGATGATTATCAGACAAGATGAGATGCAATTGTGGAAGACCTAAGATTAGTCAATCAGCTTGAAGTTGCAAATACAGTCAGTCGAATAACATACCTGGACACTTCTCGAAGCTTGAATAGCTACCTCCATCAGCTTGACTTGCTCCCTCTTGGCAGCCTCCTCGTTTAACTCAAATGTTTCCTCATCTCCTTTCGGGGTGACCCAGTAGAACACTTGGGGAAAGTTTGGTGGAGGGGCTTCAAGCCTAGGGAGGTCATTGTCTTTTGAGGATGAGGAGAGCGGAGGAGAGCGGAGGAGAGGGAGTTATGGGCCTTGGATCTATTGGTGGCGTTGGCTCTTCGGAGGGCTCGGCGATTGGCACTTCAACTGCGGTGTCCCAACTGGGCAAAGTTTGTGGCCTAGCCGAGTGGGCTGTCTCGACCTCAGGGGCTAGAATAGTGTCGATGCTTTGCACCGGCAATAATATTATGGGGCTACTCGGTGACCTGGAATTCGGTGGATTGCAGAGGAACACAAGAGAATTATACTGGTTCAGGCCCTCGATGTGAGGTAATACCCTACGTCCAGTTGAGGTGTTATTCCTCTGAGGTGGTTTTTGTGATCAATGATCTGGTGTCCCCTCATGGGGCGCTCTGCCTCCCTTTATATACTAGGGGACAGGGGTACATGGTAAGGATCCCAGTCGGATACGACCAAGGGATTTCCTTATTAGAGATAGAATCCTATCCGACTAAGGCTATGTTTCCTTATTGTACAAGGCACAGCCTGCCGGGTGCTATCTTATCTCTAATTACATGATCTGGCCCATCCTCTATCCGAGTGGCCCATGTGCTTGTAGTGAGGTACCCGGGGCCCATGGCTCCCACAGTAGCCCCTGAGACCTTCATAGTTGAGTCACAGCTGATGCCGAGTGCTCATCCTCCACGGTGAAGGTTACCCGAGTGCGATGCTCCCGAGTACTCTTTGTCCGAGTAAGTCTTCCCGAGTCCTGCTTCATGTCAGCTGGCAGCGAGGCTATGAAGGGCTTCATGTAAATATATGAATAGTGTGCGCCGAATAGGCGCACCTATTAGGTGTAGCCCCCGACTTTGTGCTTAATTGTGAAGACAATTAAACGTAAAGTCAAAGATCTTTAACCTGGAAGTCTTTCCCGAGTAGATTACTACTGGTATATGAGACTCTTCGGTATCATGTCAACCAGAATATAATTTATAGTCTTGCCGAGTAGGAGACTACTCGTATATAGGACTCTTTGACTTTATGTCAGTCGGAATATGAGTTTATAGTCTTTTCCGAGTGGCGTCCCACTCAAAAGCTAGACTCTTCCGCATCATGTCAGCGGGAATAGATATTTATAGTCTCTCCCGAGTAGTGCACTACTCGAAAGTTAGACTCTTCAGCGTCATGTCGGCTGGAATAATGTTGCTCATGGCAACTGATGGCCATGCATGTAGGCCGAGTACCACTTTATGAAAATAAATCCATTACGTGGTCAGGTGTTCCCGAGAAAGATACCTGCATCTCCAATTTTAATGAAGACCAGCTTGTGATCCTTGTAAGGATATATCCTCGAGACCTGGTGGATAAAACAGATACCCAAACATATATGTTTAGCAGTGAGGCTTTCATGAAGCATATATGTTTACCTCATCGATTCCTGTGGGTAGCACTAGCGCTATAATTTCAACTCAGCCTGCGGGCGGCCCACATGGAGCATGCTACTGTAGGAACTCATATCTTGTCGGCCCAATACCAACTGTGCAAGCCTGGGCCCATCTAGTCGGTTCAGGCTATAAAAGGATGGGGAGAGAGAAAAAGATTCCATCGTCTTCCCCAAAGCAACCAATCTCTTCGTCTTCCACCTTCGCGCCTAACTTTTCGTCTCCCGCCCGGTTAGGGTTAGCAGCAGCCGTTCCCCACCCAGACTCGGGCGATTTTAATCCTCTTCGTTTATTCCAAGCCCCCGATTTGCTTTCCCCCAAATCTCAACACCTCCAGTCATGCCGAAGGCGACGAATCCTACGGGTGCGCCAGGGAGTTCTTGGCCGATCTCGGATTGCGGCTCGGTGAAGCTGAGACGGCTGGAGAGTGAGCTGAAGTTGCCCAGCCAAGAAGTGATCCGTTGGCGGTCGGCGAGGGATGAGTCGAGCCCCAACCCCCGGCCTGGTGAAACGGTAGTTTTCGCCTTTTTCTTTGATCGGGGCTTGTGTCTTCCGTCGTCTGATTTCTTCCGCCGCATCCTTGATTTCTACGGGCTGGAGTTGGTGCATTTAAATCCCAACTCGATCCTTCAGATCTCCATATTCGTTACCCTTTGCGAGTGCTTTCTGGGTGTTGAGCCCCATTTCATCCTCTTCCGACACTTGTTCCATGTCAAGCCCCAGCCTTCCAAGAGTAACATCAGTGTGATTGGGGGGGCTGGTCTTCAACTAAGGAGTGATGGGAAGAAAACATATATCGATTTGCCCTTGAAATCTTCTCTGAAGGGCTAGCACAAGGAGTGGTTTTACTGCGCCGATCTAGCTCCTTCCTTGCGCCCGTTTACTGGTATGCCGCCGGCGGTGTTGCCAAGCTGGTCTTCGGAGCCAACCTTTGAAGAACTGGGCCAGGCACATATATTGCTGACAAAGATAGATGACCTCAAGAGGGCCGGCTTGACAGGACCCTGGGTGGCTCGTCGTTTCCTGACGAGGCGCGTCCAGCCGCTGAAGTTGAGAAGCGCTTTCGGCTGGGCCTTCAAAGGTAAACACGATCCCGACCGGGTGAGCAGCGAGACGGCGGACAAGGGGGCAGTGACCGATACCTTGTTTGGCTACTTCTCTGAAGGGGTCGTTGCCACCGAGGATGATAACCGCCGAGTTGCTGCCTATAGCTTCATCCGGCCGCGGACCAAGGTAACCTTCTACCTTCTTCTGTGGTGAACGCCTGTGGAATGGTGATTGTTCAACCTTGCGTGATGGTACCTCGTCGACTTGCTTGTAGTGGCATGAGGAATTTGATGAAGACTCTCGTCCATTGTCTGCGGTCGCGTCGAAGAAGAGGGCGAGGAGCGCCTCTGATGCCCAACCCGACTCCAAGAGAGCGGGGAAGAAGCCGATTTTATATTGGGGCGAGGGGGCCATGACAGCGCGCGCCGTGAGTGGCAGCTTGAAGATAAAGGACACCGCTGCCACAACGCCCACGCGGTCGAGTCCCAGGCTAAGATCAGCAGGCTTGGGCTCAACGTTGTCGTACTCAGCAACAGCGCCGCCAAGGGGCCAACCAGAGCAGAGGCCGATTGGGGCGATGGAACCCGAACCAACCATACCGGAGTCGAGGCCGACTCAGGCTGATATGCCTCTGCCATCGATGACACCAACCGGGGCGAGTGCTGATGCTAGCGCTTCGCCGGGGAGCGGGCAGGCTGGCAGGAAGCTGAAGTTCTCCAAGAGGTGCGCTACTCCGGGCCTTCTGTAGTCGTTGTATGTTAAAATACAATTCTGATGTCTTGCTTCGTTGTGCAGGAAGCGGGCCGATATCGACCTCAAAAAGGTTGACCCATCTGCTCCACTTGATGAGTCCGCCCCAGCCGAGCCGGCGGCAGCGAACACACCTGCTGAGCCGGCGGCCAGCCCGATCGCTGAGACCGAGGTGGCTCCGACTACAGGGCCACTACCGCCACTCGACCAAGAGGTGGCTGTTGAAACTGAGGCCCCAGCCCCCGAGGCACCGTACATCGCGGAAGCAGGGGTCGGAACCCCCGAGCCGATCCTCGATGTTGTAGGGGAAGGCGGTGCCGAGGCCAGGACCCCGTCGCCATCATGGTTATCATCATCGCCATCGTCGCCGTTGCCGCCGCCGCCGGAGATCCCACATTTGCCTCGGATCAAAGCTCCCCCACGTGTGATGCCCCGGACCTTCACGTGGACCACTCGCGACGGCACTATGAAAAGCTTCAGGCTCGATGAAGTCGTCGCAAGGAGAGAGCGCGAGAGCCTGCTTCGTGCCGCCATCAACGGGTCCCAAGGGGTCGCGGTATGATTCTTGTAGTGAAGCTCCAGCAATCTTCTTGTCTTGATGTTTGACTCTGTCGTCGGTTTGTTCCTTGTCCCGAACAGAAGCTCGTCGACCGCAACGAGGCGATGACGGAGATCCTGGTCGAGATGGCTCCCCACCTCACGGAATTGCAACAACTCTGGGCATTGAAGGCCGAGATGGAGGCGCGTCACACAAGGAGGGAGGCCTGGCTGAAGAGCGGCGCTGATCAGCTCAGGGCAGAGACATGGGCCCTAGCCGAGAAGATCAGAGGTAAAATCCTCGAGCATATCTTCCCGACTGGACCGTTGATGTATTCATCCAGCTACGTCGATCCTGACCGCTCGGTGGTGTCATGACTGCACGATTGAGCTCTTGGCTAATCTGTGGTGTAGACCTCGAAGCGGAGTTAAAGACCCGAGCGGAGAGGGAGTCGCAGCTGAAGGAGGCCGAAGAAGCCAAGGCCGAGCTTGAAAGGGTCAAGGCCGACCTGACAAAGGCCAACACCGAGCTTGACCGGGAGAAGTCCGAGTTGGAGAAGGCCGTCGTCAAGCTCGGTAAGGAGAAGGCCGAACTGGAGAAGACCGTGGCCGGGTGGGAGGCCAACTACGAAAGTAAGTCCTCAACCCGACTGTGATCTCAGCCAATACATTAGTCACCCTGCGTGTAGCCGAATCTGACAAGCTTGCTTGCCGGCCGATCTAGGCAGGCATGAGAGCCAATGTCCAGGCCCAGTACCGGTTCTACACGGAGGAGATAAGGTCAATCAGGGAGTCACGGGAGGCCCTCGTTGGGTCCGTGAAAGGGCTCCTTGACCTTATAGATCCCCGCCCAGTGGGGACCAGCTGTAGCAAAATTCCTCAAATAATGGGGCGTCTCGAGGACACGCCGAGTGCCCTGAAAAGGTACTCAGACGAGCGGGTTGCCGCTGGCGTGGCCCAGACCCTAGCAATGACCAAGTCCATCTACCCGAGGGCGGACATTGAGGCCATCGGGGAGGGATTTTCCGAGGAGACGACGCCCGAGGAAGCGCTGGAGCTGATCTCACAGGCGACGCCGACTGCTGAAGCGATTACCCGAGACCTGGGTCTGTAAAGGCAATACATTTTGTAGTCGGTGTATATATATGCTTTCATATACGATCATGCGTAAATATATGTGTCGTGCCGCCAAACTTATTATTCGGTTGTCATTAGCTTTGCCCGACCATGTAGCATGCACCGAGTTAATTCGATAGAACTTGATAAAAAATCGTTCGGAGTAAGATGCTATACTCGGGCGAACGCATCAGTCGTGGCAAGGCTTCATAACCGGGGTGAAATAAGCTTGTATGTTATTGACAGAACACATATATACATGCAACCCCCGACTCACTACTCGATTGGAACAAGCGGCGTAGTGAGTCAGGAAAAACTGTACACATGGAAAATGAAAAACTCAAGTATAGAAAGGACGTAGCTGTTCTACATTCCATGAGTTGGTGATGAGGACGCCGTCTTTGGTCTTCAGTCGGTAGGCGCCTGGCCGCGTGACCTCGGCTATAATGAACGGCCCTTCCCAGATGGGGGATAGTTTGTGCCTGTCCTTGGTGGTTTGTATCTTCCTTAGAACGAGATCCCCGACCAAAAAGGCGCGGCCATGGACATTGCGATTGTGGTAGCGACGCAGGCCTTGAAGATACCTTGCCGACTAGATTGTTGCGGCGTCTCTTGCTTCTTCCAGCTGATCTAGTTCGATCAGTCGGGTGCCGTTGGAGTCGTCCTCGGAGTAAGCCTGGACTCGCGGAGAGCCGAACTATATCTCTGTCGGTAGCATGGCCTCGGTGCCGTAGACCAGGAAGAAAGGGGATTGCCCGGTTGCCCGACTAACCGTGGTTCTGAGGGACCAGAGAACGGATGGTAGTTCTTGTACCCACCGACCCGCATATGGTTGTAGTCGGTCGTATATCCTGGCCTTGATGCCTTGTAGGACCATGCCGTTGGCTCGTTCAACCTGCCTGTTGCTCCGCGGGTGTGCCACAGATGCATAGCAGATCTTGATGCCGAAGTCGTCGCAGAAATCTTGGAATAGGCCCGCCGCGAACTGAGTGCCGTTGTCGGTTATGATGCGGTTAGGGACCCCAAACCGGTATAGTATACTCAGGATGAAGTCCTTTGCTCGTGCCGCTGTGATTGTTGCGACGGGTTTAGCCTCAATCCACTTGGTGAATTTATCCACTGCGACGAATAAATGCGTGAACCCTCCTGGCGCTTTCTTGAATGGCCCGACCATGTCGAGCCCCCATACTGCGAATGGCCAGGAGATAGGGATAGTCTGGAGTTCCTGGGCGGGGAGATTTGTCTGTCTTGCGAAGAACTGGCAACCCTCGCACTTGCGAACGATGTCTTTGGCGTCTGTGACTGCGGTGGGCCAGAAGAATCCCTGCCGGTAAGCCTTTCCGACTAACGTCCTGGATGCAGCGTGGTTGCCACATATGCCCGAGTGGATTGAATGCAGGATCTGCTTGCCTTCCTCGGTGGTGACACAGCGCATGAGGACACCGGATGCACTCCTTCGGTACAGGTCTTCTCCGACTAGCAGGAAGCTTTTGCTTCGACGCTTGATCTGCTCGGCTTGACTGCGATCTTCTGGGAGTTCATCGTCCAGGAGGAATTTGAGAACAGGACCCCTCCAGTCTTGACATATGTGCAGCACTTCGTCAGTGGTCGGGGTAGGCTCGCCTCCCGACTGCTCTTGTGTCGGTTTCTTCTTGACTGATGGCTCCATAAGTTGCTCGACAAAGATTCCAGTCGGCACCGCTTCTCGCTTGGATCCCATGTTTGCCAGCTCATCTGCCGCGTCGTTGTATTGACGCAGGACGTGTGTGATTTCCAGCCCATCGAACTTGTTTTCCAACTTGCGGACCTCCTGACAGTATGCCGCCATTGTGTCGTCGAGACAGGTCCAGACTTTCATGACTTGGTTGACCACGAGTTGGGAGTCTCCGCGCACAACCAGTCGACGTATGCCGAGTGATATGGCGATGCGGAGCCCGTGAACAAGAGCCTCGTACTTGGCGACGTTGTGGGAAGCCGGGAAGTGGATTTGTAGTACGTACTTCAACTTTTCGCCAGTGGGGGATGTCAGTATGACTCCAGCCCCGGCACCGCCGATCCGTAGGGAACCGTTGAAGTACATTGTCCAGTACTCTAGCTTTGTTGTTGGTGTTGGGAGTTGAACTTCTGTCCACTCGGCCACGAAGTCGGCTAGAGCTTGAGATTTGATAGCTGTCCGTGGCTGAAAGGTGATGTCAAACGCCATCAGCTCGAGTGCCCATTTAGCGATCCGGCCGGTGGCCTCGCGATTATGAAGGACATCCCCAAGTGGAAACGCTGTGACCACCGTGACTTGATGTGCTTGAAAGTAGTGCACCAGCTTTCGGACTGTGATGAGTAGGCCGTATAGCAGCTTCTGGACCTGCGGGTATCTTGTTTTGGAGTCGGCAAGGACCTCGCTGACAAAATAGATTGGCCGTTGTATTTTCTGAAGATGACCCTGTTCGGATCGCTCCACTACCAGCACCGTGCTGACTACCTGTGTTGTTGCCGCCAGATAAAGCATTAGTGGTTCCTAGGGCAGGGGTGACGCCAGCACGGGGGGTGACGTGAGGAATTCTTTGAAGTCTTCGAAGGCTCGCTGGGCTTCCGGGGTCCATTGAAAGGTGTCCGCTTTTTTGAGGAGCTTGAAGAAAGGCATGCCCCGTTCGCCCAGTCGGGAGATAAACCGACTGAGTGCCGCCATGCAGCCTGTCAGCTTCTGGACGTCTTTAAGGTTGGTCGGGGGCGCCATGTTTTTCATGGCGTTGACTTTCTCCGGGTTAGCCTCGATGCCGTGGTGCGAGACGATGAAGCCGAGTAACTTCCCAGACGGCACTCCGAAGGCGCACTTGTCCGGGTTCAACTTCATCTTGAATCTTCGAAGGTTTTGGAAGGTTTCTTCCAAGTCGGCAATGAGGTCTTTTCTGGACTTGGACTTGATCACCACATCGTCGACGTAGGCTTCCACGTTGCGCCCGATCTGAGTGTGCAGACACCGCTGAATAGCCCTTTGGTAGGTTGCACCTGCGTTTTTCAGACCGAACGGCATTGTGATATAGCAATACGCTCCAAACGGCGTGATGAAAGATGTTTTTAAACAGTCTTGTTCCCTCAAGCTAATTTGATGATATCCCGAGTAATAGTCGAGAAAACTGAGTAGGTCGCACCCCGCCGTGGAGTCAACCACCTGATCTATCCTGGGAAGACCAAATGGGTCCTTGGGGCACGCTTTGTTGAGGTCGGTGTAGTCGACGCACATGCGCCATTTACCGTTTTTCTTCCGGACCAGGACTGGGTTGGCCAACCAGTCCGGGTGGTAGACTTCCTTGATGAAGCCGACTGCGAGGAGCTTGGTGATTTCCTCCCGGATAGCATCCTTGCGGTCTTGAGCGAAGCGCCGCAGCCGTTGCTTGACTGGCTTGGCGTCTGGCTTTACGTGTAGGGCGTGCTCGATCACCTCCCTTGGTACGCCCGACATGTCGGACGGTTTCCACGCGAAGATATCTTTGTTGGCTTGGAGGAAGGTGACGAGCGCGTCTTCCTATTTTGGGTCGAGTCCGGTCCCGACTAAGGCAGTCTTGGAGGGGTCGGAAGGGTCCAGGGGGATCTTCTTCGTGTCAGAGTCCGCTGAAATTCCCGACTTCGATGCTTTTTTCACCGGAACTGGATCTTGATCAACTTCAGATGTAGCGGCTTGCCGGATGCTGTCGCGCCCGACTGCCGCTTCTTGTGTTTGAGCCAGCTCGCAGCTCTCCTTGTCGCAGGTGAAGGCTTGCTTAGCATCGCTGCGGAGGGAGAGGACTCCTGCTGGCCCGGGCATCTTCAGCACCATGTACGTGTAGTGCGGTATCGCCATGAATTTGGCGAGGGCCGGTCGTCCGAGTATCGCGTGATACGCGGTCTCGAAGTCGGCGACCTCAAAGGAGATGTTTTCTGTACGGAAGTTGTCCCGCGTGCCGAAGGTCACCGGCAAGGTTATTTGCCCGAGTGGGGTTGATGACAAGCCGGGGATTATCCCATGGAAGGGCGCAGTGCTCGGCCGTAGTTCTGAACGAGGAATTCTCATCTCGTCCAAAGTCTTGGCGAATAGGATGTTGAGCGCACTGCCCCCGTCGATGAGGGTTTTCTTCAGCCTAATATTTCTGACGACCGGATCCAGGACGAGTGGGTATCGTCCCGGGTGGGAGACCCGATCTGGGTGATCTGCGCGGTTGAAGGTGATAGCCATCTCTGACCAGCGCAAGTATTGGGGGGTATCCGTTGTGGAGACCGAGTTAATGTCCCGCGCTGATAGCTTCTGCTTGCGCTTGGATTCGTACGCGAGTGGCCCCCCGAAGATGTGGTTGAGTTCGGCTCGAGCTAGGGCTTTGAGGGCTTAGCCTCAGTCAGGACGGTGACGGCGACGGGGGTTGGTGGTGCTGTCCCTTTGGGAGCCACGTCACCTGGCTTCCTACAAACTCATGCTTCAAACAAGATATTGCAAGACAACTCGAGATTTTTCGAAGATTGAGGATTCTGCACCATTTGGAAGTCTTGAATTTCCACCCCTATGCACTAGGGGTGGAGGTAGTTGGCGAGGGGCCTAAGGGCCTACTCAGCGGTGATGCGCCGCTTGCTGTCGGGCCTGGAGGTGCGGCAGTTGGCGGTGTAGAACTCGGATTAGTCGGCACCGTACTAGGTATAGCCAACTGGGACGAAGGAGAAATCGGCGGTAGGGTTCCAGTGCTGGATGGTGCTGGGGCTATGCTGCTAGGGTCTTTAATCATTGGATCGCCTAATGCCTTACTCGGCATGATCTTTTTCTTGGCCTAGTCAGTCATGGGTTGCTTCCCAGCCCTCTTGGGGCTAGGCTGGACCGCTGAGGGGTTGGCCGGCCACTTCCTAGATTCCCTAGCTTGCTAGCTAGGAGGGTTCGAGGAGAACTCGGCAAATTCCTGCAAGCATCATGCATCAAGGCAGATTCAATTGGACTATGTTCATACCAATCATTGTAGACAAGTATCAAGATAATCAGCATACAAGATATTACCGCTGGCCGGGGCTGTCTTGGCAATAGGGCTTTGGAGCCCTCTCGGTGTCCAGGGTCTCGACTACTCCATTGACAAAATAGCCAAGCAAGGTGTCAGTGATGACATCCTTGTTGATGAAGTCGGAGCACTCCCGGGTTGGGTCCTTCTTCCCTTGGTAGTCATAGCGAAGGCGGATCCTGGCTTTCAGGGGTTGAATCCCCCGATTCTGGAAGGTTCGAGCAACCCATGGTTCAGTCAGCCCCTTGTCCTTCAGGGTGTCTATCTTTTCCAACAGTAACTGCACCTAGACCATCTCAGCCTGGGACGGAAGAGCAGTCTAGCTCTCCAGTAATGTGGGGAGATTTCTGGTAAAGGATGGCAAGGAGGGCTCGAGGTTCGAGCAGTAGAACCACTCCTAGTGCCATCCCTTCAGTGAGATCTTCAGGGGAACATGCAAGTAGGCCTTCTTCATCTCGTTGCGGAGTTCAAGGCCTGCTCCCCCTATCACCTGGATTTTGGATTTGGAGGGTTGTGGCTTGACATGGAAGAGGAAACGAAAAAGATTGAGGTGGGGATCAACCCCAAGAAAGGCTTCACAGAGAGTCACGAAGATGGAGATCTGGAGGATAGAATTGCGGTTGAGGTGGATAAGCTCGATCTTGTAATAATGAAGGAGACCGCAGAGAAAATCAGAAGCAGGAAGAGCGAATCCCCGGTTGAAGAAAGAAGCAAAAACCATGAGTTCGTGGGGGCCTGGAGCATGGATCGACTCACCAATAGCGGGACGCTAGTTGATAAGCTCCTTGGGTTGGAGGTATTTCTTCTTCTCTAGATAAGCCAGCTTTGATGGACAGGCATCTGATGTAGGCCATGACCCCGATGGCATGTTGGAGATGTCAAAGGGAGCCTTTGGCATCTGTAGAGTGCAGATCTAAGGGGAAAGGCTTCTGGATGATGGGAATCGAAGCAGGGATGAAGATCTTTGTGGATTTCTTGGGGGGAGCTCAAGCTACTAAAACCCTAGGGGAGTGGAGAGCGCGAGGTTTGGCGTGTTTTCTAGAAGCCTAAGTGTTTGGCAATTTGGGGGAGAAAGGGGAAACTTTTCTCTCTCCCCCCTGATTTTTAGGCTTGCGTTGGGTAGCTGGTCTAGGCCGGCTTGCTCAATAATGGGCCATAAGATATGAGTTCCTAAATAGCATGTCCTATTGGGCCGACGGCTAGCTGTGTTAAAATCACAGTGCAGATGCTATTTTACAGGTATCGATTAAAATAATCAGATATGCTTCATGTTAAGCCTAATTGCTGGACACATGTGTTCAGATATCTGGATTATTTAACAGGTATTGAGGATCAATGGCTGGTCTTCATTAAAATTGGAGATGCAGGTATCTCTCAAGCACACCTAACCACATATTGGGTTAAAACCCATGAAGTAGTACTCGGCTTACATGCTTAGCCAAAATGCCTTGAGCAAACAATATTTCCATCTGATATGATACTGAAGAGTTCAATTTCTAAGAAATATATCACTCGAGAAAGATTTAAAGGTTAAAGATCTTTGACTTTATGTTTAATTGTTTCACAATTATGCACAAAGTTAGGGGTTACACCTAATAGGTGCGCCTACTTGGCGCACACTATTCATATTTTTCCATGTAGCCCTTCATAGCCTCGTTGCCAGCTGATATGAAGCGGCATATGGAGAAAAGGTACTCAGATGATGGGTACTCAGGAGCAAGGCACTCGGGAAAATTTCACCAAGGAGGATGAGCACTCAGCATCAGCTGTGACTCAACTATGAAGGTCTCAGGGGCTACTGTGGAGGCCATGGGCCCCGGGTACCTCTTGGAAAGAATTGCGGCCACTCAGATAGAGGATGTGTCGATGTTTTACACCAGCAATAAATATATAGGGCTACTCGCCGGACCGAAACTTGATGGATTGCAAAGGAACACAAAAACTTTATACTGGTTCAGGCCCTCAAGATGAAGTAATACCCTACGTCCAGTTGTGGTGTATTTTCTTTGAGGATGTATGATGGTGATTCTTGTGAACCTCCATGATTCTGATGAACCTGCCCTCAGGGGGCGCCCTGCCTCCCCTTATATACTAG
The DNA here is from genome assembly GCA_003991445.1 of Oryza meyeriana var. granulata. Taxonomy (NCBI): domain Eukaryota; kingdom Viridiplantae; phylum Streptophyta; class Magnoliopsida; order Poales; family Poaceae; genus Oryza; species Oryza meyeriana. The sequence goes on along the minus strand of RYFJ01003031.1, from coordinate 4,164 downwards.
GGGACAGGGTTACAAAGTAGGAGTCCCAATCGGACTACGACCAAGGGATTTCCTTCTAGAGATATAACATGCCCGACTAGGACTGTATCTTCCTTATCGTACAAGGTTAAGTCTGCCGAGTTCTATCATATCTCTAATTACATGGCTACGCCCATCCTCTGTCCGAGTGGCCCAATAGCTTCTCATGAGGTACCCCAAGCCCATGGCACCGACAGCAGCCTTTGAGACCTTCATAGTTGAGTCACAGCTGATGCTGAGTGCTCATCCTCCACGGTGAAAAATTCCCGAGTGTATTGCTCCCGAGTACTCTTTGTCTGAGTAATTCTTCTCCCGAGTTCTGCTTCATGTCAGCTGGCAGTGAGGCTATGAAGGGCTCCATGTAGAAATGTGAATAGTGTGCCCTAAATAGGTGCACCTATTAGGTGTAGCCCCCGACTTTGTGCTTAATTGTGAAACAATTAAACATAAAGTCAAAGATCTTTAACCTTGTAGTCTTTCCTGAGTAGTGTACTACTGGTATATGAGACTCTTCAACATCATGTCAGCTGGAATGATTTTTTATAGTCTTTCCCGAGTAGTATATCACTCAGAAGTTAGACTCTTCAGCTTTATGCCAGCCGGAAGAATTTTTGCTCATGGCAATCGTTGGCCAAGCATGTAGGCCGAGTACCACTTTATGGATTTCAACCCAATACGTGCATCCCCAATTTTAATGGAGACCAGCTTGTGATCCTTATAAGGATATATCCTCAATACCTGGTAGATAATGCAGATACCCAAATGTATACACTCGGCTGTAGTCTTAGCATGAAGCATATCTGATTATTTGATCGGTTTCTGTGAGTAGCATCAGCACTGTGATTTTAACACAGCTAGCGAGTGGCTCAGATAGAGCGTGCTACTGTAGAAACTCATATCTTTGGCCTACTGCCGAATAAGCCAGCTCGAACCGTCCTACCCAGCGCAGCCCTATAAAATTGGCATCCCTCGCATGTCAGGATGAGTACTCTAGCGTTGGTAACCGCAACCAGCTAGAAGAATTCCTTTCCGCAAGCCTTTTCGACTTATGTTCTGGATGCAGCATGGTTGCCACGGATGCCTGAGCAGGTATATTGCAGGATCTGCTTGCCCTCCTCAGGTATGACACAGTGCATGAGAACTCTGGATGCGCTTTGACGATATAGGTCTTCTCTGACTTTGGTAAAGTTGAATAAGGTACCCGAGCCTTGCATTAGCATAGGATTCGGCTGGCGACCCTCATGGGGCATACCCTACCCAACAGAGTTATAGCCAAATAAGGTACCCAAATCTCATAGGATTCGGCTGGCGACCCTCATGGGGCGTACCCTACCCAACAGAGTTATGGCCAAATAAGGTACCCGAATCTCATAGGATTCGGCTGGCGACCCTCATGGAGCGTACCCAACCTGGCAAAATCGTAGCTGAATAAGGTACCTGAATCTCGTAGGATTGGACTGGCAACCCTCGGGGGGCGTACCCAACTCAGCGAAGTTGTACCCAAGCCCCGACTAGCACCGGAGGTCGGTTGTTAGCCAAATAAGGTACCCGAACCTTGCATTAGCATAGGATTCGGCTGGCGACCCTCATGGGGCGTACCTTACCCAACCGAGTGGTACCCGAGCTCCATCTAGAGTCAGAAGTCGGTTATTAGCCGAATAAGGTATCCGAACCTTGCATTATCATAGGATTCAGCTGGCGACCCTCATGGGGCATACCTTACCTAGCAGAGTTGTGACCGAATAAGGTACCCGAACCTAGCATTAGCATAGGATTCGGCTGGCGACCCTCGTGGGGCGTACCTCACCCAGCCGAGTGGTATACAAGCCCCGACTAGCACCGGAGGTCGGTTGTTAACTCACATGGAGCGTAGCTGGGGAAGATGACGTCCCGACTGGTGCAAGTACTCGGTCAGTAGCCCTCATGGAGCATTCCGAGCGTATCTTGGTAGACCGGTCTAGCCCCCGAGCGTAGGAGATTGGCTCGGAGCCCTGAGTTCCTGTCACGTGTATCCGGAACTGGCCCTGCATTATAAACATATCGGATGAGTAGCATCTGATGAAGAAAACAATCACCCAAAGAAAATTTATGTATTTTACAATATATGTAAATACGTGTTCCTCCTCTTATCGATATTAATTTCCCCGAGTAGTTGACCCCTTACGTTTAAGCACTCTGCCCAACTAGTCATAACCCCCTAGTGTTAGGAGTTGGCTCATGGCTCTTTCCCAGACATGAGTTTTGGGTGACTTGAGTTAGTCTTTCATGGAGCAAAGTTTCACGGATCGGAATTTATGCTACTCAAGTACTTTTGCAATCATTAGAGAAAAAACTGAAAAAATGTGTAGCTTGTACACCTATTAGGTGTAAGCGGCTGCGGCATTGGCGAGGCCGAGTGAAGAAATATGTATCAGAAAGTGACTTAGATGTTCGGTATTTGGGAGTGGGGATGCCTTCCTTGCAGTTGAGCTTGGGAGCCCCTGAACATGTCATTTGTCGTTATGATAATCTCCAGTTGTTCAAAGTCGAAGACTGTTGTGACCGACTGCCACAATGAAGTCATCCGACTTGCGTTTGCGGTTCCCAGCCTTAGTCGGGGCCGCATCATCGGTGTCCTTCTGCTTCTTCTGTTAGGATGCCTTTTTGTCATCGAGGGCCTCAGCAATAGTGTCGGCCGAGTCAGCGTACTTGTTTGCCATGTCAAATAAATCCTTGACAGAGTTAGGAGGCTTCCGAGTGAATTTAGCGATAAACGAGGTGTCTTTGACTCCTTTTCGAAAGGCGGTGATGACGACCTCATCCTTGATCTTTGGGATTGAGTTCTTCTTCTTAGAAAACCTCTTGATGAACTCACGAAGAGACTCGTTCTTCCTTTGATACAACTGATATAGGTCGTACTGGGAAGATGGCCTCTCGTATGTTCCTTGGAAGTTGGTGATGAAGCGTTCCCGGAGTTCTCCCTAGGAGCCGATTGATTGCTTGGGAAGTCCCGTTAACCATGTCCTCGCCGAGTCGGTTAGAGCGACTGGGAGGTAGTTAGCCATGGCTTTGTGATCTCCTCCGGCTGCTCGGATCGCCAGAGTGTAGATCGCGAGCCAGGACTCAGGGTCGGTCTTCCCGTCATATTTTTCAATTCCAATCGGCTTGAAACCTGATGGCCAGTTGACTTGTTAGCTCGTGGGTGAAAGCTGGTACACCTTCATCTTCATGAGGACTCCGACATTGCCTACGATGGTGAAACTGCTCATCGTGGAGGCCGAAGCGCTCGTTCTCGTCTTCCAATCGGTGTTGCTCGTCTTCCTCTCGTTCGTGGCGCCGAGCGTTGATGTCCTGCCGAAGATCACGTCGTAGTTGGCCTCGGAGATTCTGGTTGTCCCGACGGTCATCTGGATGTCGGCGCCACCAGGCATTGTTGTGGTTGCTGAGTGACGTGTGGCATGACTCCATGTGCAGCCAACTAGAGCCGGCCACTTAGCGTCGTGTTGAGGCAGACAAGATCGCAGTTGGAGAAGCCGACCGATTGGTTGGTATGAAGATATCGCCCGACTGTTGATACTGTTGACATGCAGCAGCGGTGATCATGGCTTTTATCCTTGCTATCGTTGGGGTGGCCTGGTAATCAGGCCCAAACTGAAGTGTATCCAGTAGAGTTGCAGCGGCCACGATGTTCTGTTGAGGAGTAATGAAGACGTCGTGGTCGCCAACTCGGGTTTAGAGGATTTGTTGCTGAGCAGTCCGCCGAGCCCTGTGCTGGTCATCGTTGCGGGTGTGCAGGCGTCTTGCTTCTTCCTCTTGTTGTTCTCGCAGTCGGCGAGCCTCCTCCTCTTGCTGTTCGCGTAGTCGGTGTGATTCCTGAGTAGGAGTAGAGCCTTTGGTGGGATGCCAATGACGTTTCGTCCGTGGCGACGAGGAAGTGTTGCCCGAACTGTTGTCTGACTTAGAGTCAGGTCGCAACTGAGAGTCAGAAGTCCGACTTGAGAGTACCAAAGTCGGAATAGTTATGGGGGTGATTACTAAACTCCAAACCTCCCTAGATCCATCTCGAGCTGCTCTAGGGGCCGTATCCTTAGTCAACCTCGTAGGGGATAGGGTTTGCCCTGCTTTGGAGTGTCTGTTGTTGAGAAGATATCCGTGAGGTTGTGGGCC
>RYFJ01003030.1:0-146769 GCA_003991445.1 Oryza meyeriana var. granulata | reverse complement strand
AGAATTCAAAATAGCTAGAATCAATTCCAGAGCAGATTTAGAACAATGCATCTTGCGCATATTTCAGCAGCTGACTAGCAGGTTATTGAATGCCATATGAATCCAGGAAAATGCATGACTAGACAGACATTATTTATTACTGCAAAATCCCGTCGCAAAATTTCCAGAAGAATGTTAAACTATTAAATATGGCTCTTATGATTATTATCACTTTGAGATTCTGATTAGTCTGAATCTCGAAGAACCAAAGTGTATGGCGAGTCATGAGCTCTGTGGACTCATCAGTTCGCTCTATAAATAAATGGTCTGAAAGAGTAGGTATTTTGGCCGACGAATGCTGGGGAGATGCTCTGTATATTACTAAAGGTTTTCAAGATTGTCAGAAATTGAAATATACACGAGCACCACATCGGCATATATCCTGTATCAAACCGTGCCTTTCAGGTTGAATTATATGATCGTTCAGGTTTCTCCTCCATTCAAGTAAGGGCAGATCTATTGCCAGAAATATTACAAGTAGAACGTTCCTTTAATAAATTACGTCCAAGAAGCATCGAGTTTGTAAAAGGAGATATATTACCTTTGATTCCCCAGACGATAAACCTACTGATCAGGGTACTATCTTGTGTCTGATGAGTTCATACAGTTGCCATATGAACACGTATTAAATTCGTCGCCATATTAGCTCAGGCCAATGGACAACGAAGCTTCTAACAAGGTTGATCAACTTTTTAAGCCGGAAAATGACACCACCCCGATGATATACGTTATCCGATCGATATCCTATCGATGCATTCATGATCTACCCGGTGCCGCCGTATCAAATATTGACCATGAGCGTTGCCATGAGACTAACTTCCTCCTGGAGAATCTTCGCAGAATCAGTGCACATGATTATAACTTAAGACAGATAACTGAAGATTAGCTCATCGTTTGGTAGCATGGAAAAATCAAGAAAATAAGCTAAGTACTCCATACACAAAAATTAATAAGCCGTTGCCGAGGAGATCTGTTATGGAAGTTGATCTTCGCAGGTCCAGAAAAAATTAAATTTCCCTATTGGAAGCCCTATCGATATCCTGTGCCTGTAACATTTGAAAGATTCTTGATGGAACAGAGTTGCTAAGCTAACGGAAACATAATCACAAAAACTACCTAGCGTGGATCATTCTTAAATCGTTATATATCATTTTAAAAAGTCCAGAAACCTGTTAGCATCGCCTAAAGACAGCCATATCATTGGTATCGCTTTAAATCAAATAAACAAAATTTAAGAATGAAAAACACGCAGGACATCAATTATCATACAGCACAGCCGCGCACATAACCATCAATTGTTAACAACAATTTAATATTCAATTGCCCAGCGATATCAATTTCAATGCACGACGTCATCATCAGAGCTGGATAGCTCTTCAATCTTCGCCGATGACTTGGGCACCGTCGCTGCATCTTAGCCTCTGTTTATGCTTTAGCCGATAACGACTTATCATCCTTTGCAAAACTTTTCAATTCCCCAGCAAATCGCTTCTTTCTTCTTCATTGTCTAACTTGTTGTAGTCTTGGCATATGCCATTCAAAGTTTCTCTTGTCTATCTGGGTGATACCGATCGTTGTCTTGAGTATCTTCTGTGTCAGCACATCGCATCGCTTGCTAAGCTTGATGACTTAAATCGTGAACTCCAATATGTTGCAGGAGCGCATCAACAATCTTCGGCAGATGATGGGTTCGATTTCTGCAAGTCTTGCTCGGATAGCCCCATCTTCCACCACGCATTATTGTGCCACCGATTTTTGCTGTTAATAAATCGCGCACATCGACTGGAACGATTTGTATCTGCCTGTGTTGGTTCTCTTCTTCTCCAGCTATTCTGATTGTCGAGGAAACAAACGCTAAGACTAAATTACATCGTAACGGTAAAAGTAAGAAGCAACACTAAGGCCACCTGAGAAAATCCAATCGCAGCCGGATACATCGCTTCAGAGATAATAGTGTTCTTCGAGGCCGATTCAACCGATGGATAGACCGTCTCTCGATACTGGAATTGTCGAGATGGAGCGCAGAGGAACCATCGGTCTTGGAGAATAGCAGAAGGTTAAGTTCTGGAGCCGATGTCAGCTGAACAAGACTTGTAATAAATAAGGAACGGTAAACAAGAACGAACAAAACTCGCAACCGAGATGAAGCCGATGTTGTTGAGAGAAACCCGGCACAACATCGCATCGTTTCTGCTTCTTCAGGGCATCGCTAACTCTTCCCTGCCACCCGCTTTAGGAGACATGATGCGAGGCGTCCCCTATGTTTGTACCGAGGAGTTGATAGAACGGCCACCACATTCTTGTTCGGGTCACGGGCAGCCTATCAAAAATAAATTAAGATGATTGAGATATGTAAAGCTTCGTTTACCTCTCATCAGATCGATTACTCCATATCAAGCGAAACAATAACAGTGACCTACTGAAGTTTTCCAGTGCCCACCACGGACAGGAACTTCGTGTGAATCAGATTATACCGTGCGGCCCTAGAGAAGGATCTTTCAGGCCCATCCGATCATATTCTATGCATGTAATCTGCCCCGGCCTGATATCATAAGAAATAGGTTTCGGACTGACCAAGCCAACTACGAACCACAGGAGAAAAATCATATTAAGGCTCATCGCCCAAAGAAAGCCATGTACAGACGAGGTGATGCATGGAAATGGCCTGGGACTCATCATTGTCCAGACTTGAGACGAAATAAAAGGCATCTCAATAGCATCATTAAAGCAAACCAGGGAAGTGCCTCCCTGAACCATAATAAAACCCTTAACATACTAATTTCAGCAGATTATCTTCCCCAGAAGAGCCATGCAGCTTCCCCATAGAGTGCATCCGTAGCAGATCTTGTTCTGTTAATCCCGGAAAAGATTACTGGAAAGCCCAGAACAGCTGAGGTTAAGTTGAGCCAGAGCTGTACAAAACCACCAAACCCCACCGATGTGCTGACGCTGCGCATAATTTTCACTGGTAAGCAGATTATATGCACCGAAGAGCCCCAAGGATTTGTTCATTAGCCAAGCATTCTGCCAACATGCATATTGGAGTCGAACAAGTAGCCCCAAAAACGAAGCGCTCCAGCAATCAAAAAAGCACATTTCTCGATCATCAACATCCCTAGTCCCTTATTGTGAAAGATTACTGACCACCACAATTTCTTTGCTAACATGAGTGGTTGAACCGGAGCTTGAAGGTCGATTACTCTTGTCAAGGATGAGCATGTCACACCAGCAAGTCATACCCGCCCAAACAGAACATGAAGATCACCAGAAGTATGGCTGACGCAGCAGAATTCGTTTTCTCCATCGCACAGGAAAATTAGTATGCCAATATTGAGACTCTCCCAGTACTTTCTCTTCAGCCACACACCTGATGTACAGTCCTCCACCCTCAACTTGGACCACATCTGAAACTGTTGTTCCCATCACTCGCATGCACGAGTTCTTGGAAGAACCTGGATCTCAGGCAGGAAATCGGCTACTACCCAATGGCCAATATAGAAAAAAGCACGGTAATCGGCCGAATCAGCATCTGGCTCTAATCTACAGTAAACAAGAACACGACGAAACATGAAAACATAGCAGATCGATCCATGCTGTAGTCAGAAAAGATCATGGGCAGAAAGATTACCTCAGAACTCAACGCCATTGCCATCGCGGATGAGAAATCAGATCGATGACCAATGAGAAGAAGTTACGAGCGAACTCTCGAGTTCCTAAGCTTGTAACTTGGAATGAACAGTCTCGTTATTGAAGCGTAAAAAAGGCAAGAAGAAAAGCGTTTTACAGAATGTGACAACCAGCGGAATCGAGCGTTCCTGTTTTCAACTATATACTGCAATAACATCTGGCCGCCTCGGTATGAAAATCTGGAGCCCAAAAAATGAAAAATCGAATCCTAAGAAAACTCCAATGAGAGAAGTTTAACGCCAAAATTGCTAACCCGTAGCATTCGGTCAAAGAGAGTCAGCAACTACGGGAAAAAACCAGAACGAAAGAGCAGTAAAGACCTTACTTGTAGTTAATTTACTGTACCATAATTAGCAGTGTTTATCTATTAGGAAACCACTCGTTCGGTTACAGCATAGTTAGCGTTCTCTGTTATGGGATAGGAAATCAGTATCTGTCCTATAAATCATGTAACCGGTAAAATAAATGACGCCAACCACCTTGTTAAATCAAAAATTCACAAACGATCCAATACAAACTTCGCCTCCCACCTTTCACGACCTGCTTTCGGATCCGCCTGGCTCGGTAGTCCAATCCTCAAGTAAGTTCTCGTCACCACCCGGACCTTCCAACTTCCTCGATAGGTCCATTATTACTGTCGTTCTATTATCGCACCACGAATATTTAGTTATCCTATGGCTGCATCAGTTCAGTCTTGAATCTCAAATTAATAGGTATCAAATCAGCAGAGGTAAGATGTAATCGTCATTAGGGATGTTATCATCCAGTGTGCTGCATCGTTAGATCCGACCACTTAAACTCCAGATTAAACCACCTCAATCATGCTTATCGCAGCTTTTATCATGGATACGGTACATTAATCTTCTCAACGATCGCATCATAACTATCGCCCAGACGTATCCTAATCATCTCGTCTTCTGCACGTGGTCATCTACTAACGACATATAATAGCTTTACTCTTATGAGCCATGTATTATCCATCCTGATTATCGAGTGCTTAAGCATATTATGTGAAGCCGCACATCTTATCACCTACTTATTTATACTCTTGTGTTCAATGTCGCTGGCTCACATTATCTTTATTTATCATATTTCGTATTTTCATATATATCCTTCACTATTGTTTACATCCCTCCAGGGCTACCGAGCGTTATTTCTCATCCACGTAGCAAGTATAACAGTTCCCCGAGCACACACCACAGGTCCCGGCACAGCCCTAACAATGACCCGCGGCATGGCCCGACACGATAACCCCGAGCCATCATAATAAAAGCCGGCACGGGCACATTTTCACGCAACCCAGTAACACTGAACTATAATCGGCTAGGAATTTATCCGATTATTTACTTACGCCATCCTGCCTGTTTATTTTTACCAAGTCTATACCGGTTTTTGAGTATCCCTTTCATGATCGGCTAGCGTGACATTTGTTATTATTATGTTATTGCTCCTGCTTCATCGGCTTTAAGCCGATGTCATAAGTCTACAGTGCGTATCGGCCATCGGCCGATGAGTTGAGTCCAAAGCCGCTTCCAGCCGATTGCTCACGAACTTTAACATTCCTTTCTCCTTGTCAATTACAGGTCAAATTGACTGGCACGCCTGCTAAACCTCAAGAACCCTTAGGACTGCACTGGAGTGAAGCAAATCTCCCAGGCCTTCGCGTGTCACCCGGACGCCGGACGGCCCCCGGCGGGTTTTCGGCGTCAACACCACCCTCACCTCTTCGCTAGTTCCTCCGAATCTCGAGGAACGAGATTTTTTGTTTAAGGGTAGATTTGTCACACCCAAAATTATTTAATAAATAATACTACAAAAATTAATTTTTAGAAATTAATTAAAAGCCTAAAGAAGTGGTTAATAAAAATCCCAAATAAATTTCAATGTAAAACTAGGCCAGAGAAAATTTTATTAAATACTTCTTTAATTCTTGTAGTCTTTGGATTTTTCTGAAAATTATTTGATCCATGGAAGTATTTTTAATAAATCAAAAACCAAATCAGTGAATAAATAAATTGGAAAAGTTTTTAAATCCCTTTCGGGGCCATGGGCCGAATCGGGCCATTTCTTGCCCTTCCTCTCTCTCTTTCCCTGCCCACAGCCCAGCACGGCCCGCTCGTCCTCTGTCTTTCTTTTCCCCACTGACAAGTAGACCCTACCTGTCAGGGTCTTTGTCCTCCTCAGGCAGAATCCGAGCCCGGAGCCGTCGCTGCCGTCCCACGCAAAATCTGGCACCCTTCGCGTGATCCTCCTCAAATTGGTTGAGGGGAAATCCTCCACTCTATCCCTGTTGCCAATCCCATAAAAATCTAGAGCGAATCAGTTAGGTTTTGAGCCCTAACGCGAGATCAACTCGGAGTCCGCCGCCGCCTAGGCTCGTCGCCGCCGTAACCGCCCCATCCACTTCGGACTCCCCCTAGCAACCCTATAAGTACCCCCACCCTCCTCCACGCGTGCCGTCAGTCGCCCTAGCCCTAAGACCCCTCGGAGCCACCCTAGCTGCGGGAAAGCCTCCCAGCTGCCGCCGCGGAGACCAGCCGAGCCGCTTCGCCCCGTGGGTCGCCACCGCCTCTCACCGACGCCGCCACCGTGTTCCTAGGCTGGAGTCGTGCCCCGTCTACCCGCCCATAACCGCCCGCAGTCGCCGGAGCACCATCGCTGTCAGGAACCCGAAGAACACCGTCGCTTGGAGCTCGCCGGTGGCGCCTCCCGTCACCGTTCGCTGCCCGTCTACCCATGGTGAGAACCCCTTCGATCTCCTCTACCCGTTCTCGCCCTCACCTCACACCGCCGCGCAGCCAATCGCCAGCTACCCGTTCTGGTCCTAAAGTCAAGGAGGCTCTGATACCAACTTGTCGCGTCTGAAATTTCCATCCAAAATTTCAAACGCTTACATGTGTATTAAATTCTTGTCCAGGAATGAATCGAGGTACACAATGATAAATTTGATAACAAAGTACAAATCTATATTGAATAAAGTGACGAATGTATAATTATTACAGAGGCAGATGGAACCTCTCAAACAAATAAAAAGTCTAAACAACGGAATTAACTAGCAATAGCGACGTCTTCATAATCCACAGGCAAACTTGACTTGGGCCCAGCCTAGTCCTCCAAATCTTCCCCTTCACTGTAGTACTCTTCTTCTGATGATTTGATATTGCAAGGTGAGTACATGGAATACACAATAAGCCACACAGCAAATATGCAAGTACACAGGATAGCAAAAGGATGTATATAAGGCTAATTTGCATAAACAAACATTTAACTAAACAGTTAAGAGAGAATTAAAAACAGTATAGCAATAAGCAGTATTAAATCAACACTGTACAAGCCCACCTGGCAGGCAAGTCTCTCTCGGCCCTTCACCATCTCGCAGCAATCACCTGGTGTGTGCTGCCCATCGGAGGCAAGAGTTGGATGCGTGGGCGGAGGGATAGCGAGGAGGTGTGGTGGTTTTCGACTGGCGATCTGGCGGCGGCGAGATTTCAATATTTTTGCTTGTACCCTGGTATCCACCGTATGAGTGCGATATATTTTATCAAAATTTAAAGGGTTATCTTTTAGCATAATGAAGCTTAGGATATATACAGTAAACTACCACGCATCAGACAACCAAATTACATTGGTACAACACAGTTTAAAAATTCAGTGGCAAAAAATTAATTATCACATGGTCCATTTGATCATCAGGTCATAGCTGTTGAATTTGTTGTTCACTATTCATGTCCTAGTGAATAATAACACCAAGGCATCAACAAAGAAAGCTTCATGATAAAACCCTAAACCGTTGTTATGACCTGGTAATTATATAAGCATGGTGCAAACATTGTCACATGCAACAGCTAGTACGACCTATTACAAACGAGTGCAGACCGGAAATAATCAAGCAAAGAAGATATATTCAGAAGTATACATATGGTATATTCTAATGAAGCAACACACTTTCCAACTTCTAGATCTCCTCCACCTCCTCTCCTGTAAATTGCTCCCATTTTCACTGTAAACAGGTTAATATGGATTTGGAATCTCTAATTTATCCCCAGGGGAAATGTCAAGAGAAAGATTTGGAATATGAGAATCACCTTGAGTTTATGCATATTCATGTTGAGTTCAGCCATGCCTTTCTTCCCTCCTTAGAATTCCTCATGATTCAGCGCCAGATGAAACATGACCTAAAGATTTGGAAGATGAACAGCGATCGATATTTGCCTCTTCTGTTGTCTGTACACTTGAGATTTGAAACCAAGAGTGCTAAATTAGAGTGAGAGTGAGACTGCAGTTTTAAACCAAGAATGCAAAATGAGATTAGATGCAGTTGTGACACAGATCAACAAGCGTTGCACTTGTTTATTCAGATCAATATATGTGCCATCCTAAAATGATGCATAAGACAAACAATCTTTAGTGGTTGTTATAAAGTTTGCAAATTTGGTTTAATCCCATCACTATCAACCTGACAAATCTAAAAATAATTCTTTTATTTCATGTGTGGCTTCCACGTTAATCCTATTTGCTGAACTTTTAAAGCAAATCACTCTACTTTACGTTACACTCCATTTTGATTTTTCAAAGCAGTGACGACCAAGAATGCCTTTTTGTTTCTTTAACAAATAAACATTACCATGACTAACACAGCAAATGCAGTTTGTTTTAACTTGATTTTTTCACAATTTGTGTTGACTTTGCAATCACAACAATCATTTTGATAGAGAAAAGAAAAGCACCATAAAAATCAATCAAAGAAAAAAGGGCACAAGAATTCTGTGTTCAATGTGCAAACCAAATGCAGTTTGTTGCTCAAGAATGATTTCCAACTCTGCTGCCTCCCGCCGATGATGTATTGCAGCACCTTCTCGCCAGCGACAATCACTCGTCTGTAAAACACGAATTGCCATTGCCAACAGCCTCGATGTCCCAATGCTCTTCGTGCTTGCTCATTAGGCGGAAGAATGGCGACACAAAGAAAAAAAATCTAAATAAAGTCCCAAAGAAATGTTGCACAATTTTTTTGCATCATCTAGCCGTGATCTGGTTGGACGAGCCTGCGGCTGAGACGACGGCCAAGGCGCCAGCGGCTAAGACGACAGCCAAAGCGCGGTGGGTCTGCCGCCGCCGGCTCCCCGATCGGAGTAGAGGCGTAGCCGGGGTCATGGAGGAGCCTGCGACGCCACCCTGTGGCGGCCGCCCGCCGCGCCGATCGCCTCCCACGCGGCGGGGCTGGCGGCTGCGGCGGAGCGACTGGATCCGGTGGAGTTCGGTGGCGCGGGCAGGGCTGCAGTGGAGCAAGCGGTGCCGAGGAGGGCAGTGGCAGAGCGAGCGTCGTCGGGGAGGGCTGCGGCGGAGCGGGCGGCGATGGGGAGGGCTGCGGCGGAGCAGGCGGCACCGGGAGAGGGCTGCAGCCAGCCGCGGTGCAAGCACGGGCGCGGCGCGGCGTTGAGAGAGGTCTGGAGCGACGGACAGACGCAACGGATTTTGCTTTTTGGGACAGATGCGGAGTGGGCCGTAGTCTTGTAGATGGGACATGGGATTGGTGGGATGGGTGGCAGACTGGATTGCAGGATTGCGTGATGAAATTGATACTTTTATATTAGTATAGATATATTAATATTTATAATATGGATAATATATATTAATTTATAAGCTTGATTTAATGAGTTCATAAGGTTGTATTATTATTATTTTAGGATCGTATGAATAGGTTTGATTTAATGAGTCCATAAGACTATATTGGTATTGTTTGAGGACCGTATGACCAGATGGCATGACCATATGGAAGACCCCGTCACTTTAGTGATTTAATAACCTCTAGAAGCATATCAGAAACAAGTTAGCTTATAAAAATTTTACCAACAAATTTATATTATTCTTTTGCAGAATATTACATAGAATCTTCTAGACGAAGGGACACATATAATAATAGTAATAATATGAAATATTAAGATGAATAGAAATGAATACTATTTTCTTATTATTATTTGAGAATATCTATTTTTTGAGTAAGTTATTCCATAGTATTCATTTTTACTTAGTTGAAAATTTGCAATTCGTTGATATTGCAATAATTGGGTTTATAGTCATAAAGCATATATTTCATCGTCACAAAACAATAATTAAATTTTAATCATATCTTTTAGAAAAGATCAAAATGTGCCTTGTCAAAATCAATAAGCAAAATCGATTGAGGTAGCTAAAATGTAGTTTGTCGTGCTATATATACGAAGATATAAATTGTAATATCATTACTACCGTAGAAATGCAATGTACAGACAATCCTGGACCACTGATTTATGAATGAATTTCAAAAAAATCATGTTGAAATTCATAGAAATGTTTACATTTTGTTTTCCAAATTTTGTTGAATTCCAATTTTCTATTGATTTGAGAAATTTTTCCACACTAAAAAATTCAAATAACTAAAATGTTTTTTTTCCTTAGTGAGGTTTCAAGTCTTAAAGGGAGATTTGCCAATTTCTTTTTTTCCGAAACACAATCGCAGGCAATCAGTACACACATATACATTTGTCTTTTTGAATGCACGCATGCACATACTACCCATATGAACATCACAGAGAGACTAGTTTTGTATATCTTGCTATTAACGACATCACTATAGACTTCTGTAACGCCCCATTCTCGACGAGACATTAAATAATATTTCGATAAAATCTACCTGTGAAAATTTCGATCTTATGTGCTGTGTTATATGTCGTGTCTGGATCTCGATTTAAAATCCTGTCCTTGATCTCGACATTTCATCCTCTCAAAACCCTCCGTTCTAAAACAATCCTTGGATTCGACTCACTGTCATCAAGCTCCGCTCCTAAAACCCTGACGACAACTCCCTCAGTTTCTCTCTTGAGAAATCTCCTGCTTCGATATCCGAACCGATGTGCCATAATCTTTCTGAAGATCCGATGTCGAAACCCTAAAACACCCCCTGTTGAATCTTTCCATGAATTCCCTTGTCCCCCCCCCCCCCCCCCCCCCCCCCTTGAAATCCACCTCTACTCGATGATCTACCCCCAATATGTGTATATATATATATATATATATATATATATATATATATATATATATATATATATATATATATATGTAAGTATATTAATACATGCATATATCCATACCTGTATCAACCTTCCTACTCAACTCCACCAACTTGTGTGTGTGTCTATATATATATAAGTCTTGCCTCCATCCAAAGCCCCAGGAAAGCTCCTCAAAATTCCCTCGAGCTTTCCCTAAAAATTCAAATTAAATATTGTAATTTGAATTTGATTCTCCCTCCTTGAATTTTCTCTCTTTGGATCTCTCGCAAAAATCCTCAGAAAGATTAATCCCAAAAATACCCAAACAATAGCTACCCTGGATCCCCTTTGATTCCTCCAATTTTCCTGAAGTTCAATATATATATATATATATATATATATATATATATATATATATATATAATTTGAACTCAAAACCCCTTGAAACCTACCCAAATTCATTCCAATAATCCCTGTAAAAATCGCAAGGAGTACTGTTCTTGCTGGGCCTCCAACCCTCCTTTTCTCGGCCCAACGAGCAGCGCAGAACTGCGCGCTCCCCCACCGCCCGCACCGATGCGCGCCACGTGCCCCGCACCTCACTCGGCCGCCGTCGATCTCCTCCGCCGCTCGCCCGCTCGCGTGAGCCCGTCGTGCGCCACAGATGGACGCCACACATTCGAGCCGCCCCACTCGACGCCGTCGATCTCCTCTGCCCCACGTGCGGACGGCCACACCCCGCCGATGCCCGCCACGCATATCCACATGCCCGTGCGCAACCGCCTGATCCGCCTGGCCTGCCTGCGCCGTTGGATCGTGTCGCGTGCCGTCTTACCCGCTCGCCACCGTCCGATCCTCTCTCACCGTGGGAGTGCCCGCGTGGTTCGGATCCACACTATGCGTCCCTGTTCCTCGTGCCGCCGTCAATTTACTACTAATAGTGCCATATTCTTCCTACCGTCGCCGCCGTTTCTCCCCGTTCGTGCCTACAACCCGTTCGGTCAAATGACCGTGTGCCAACCCAACCTCGGTGAGCGTCACCTAGGCCCCGCCAATGCTCGCAAGCAGCCAAGACTTGGACAGCCATCCCTACCGCTCCTGCGCCCAGCGTTTCCCCCCTCTCCTCCTTTTTGACCGGAAACTGCGTCGGCATGGCCCCGTTCCGAAATCTCCCTCTCTCTCTTTCTCAATCTTTTCTGCTCGCGCTGGCCCCGTTCACCCGCGCTCTGCGCTGAGCGAGCCCATGTGCCCACTCCAAACATGACCGTCTGATGCACTGCCTTTGATCGGCCCCGAATCACCGCCGTCCGCTAAATTCCACCGCCCTGAACAACTCCCGCGCCGCGACACCAAATCCCTCCTGCCCCCTCAATAATTGAGCTCCATTATTGGAGGCCCTAGCCGAGCTCTCCCCTTGCCTATAAATGCCCACCATTAGTGTGGGGACCGTTCGAAGGGGGTCCAAACGTCCCACAATACACGTAACCGCCCAGGAAGTTCAGTTACGCATAGAATGATACAGAAACAGAACTTTGATTAATTATACAAACCGATAAGGTTCTAGTACAACCCAAACTCAACACACGCACACAACGGCCTATGGCCATACACGTACAACCAAAAGACGTAACTCTGCACCATAGGAACGGCCTGAGTGTAGAGTCGACCTAGAACTCGAAGCCTTCGTCGTCGTCCCAATCCAGCGGATCAACGGCTTCCTCAACTTCACTTGCAACTTCTCCCTAAACAGCTGGAGCCCAAAATATGCAAGACTGAGTACACAAGTACTCCGCAAGCCATGCAGGGAAACATATAGTGATGCAGGATATAACAAAGGAGGAAACTGGTTTAACTCTAAACCTTATTAGTAGCTCATAAACATTCCAATTTATAAACAAATTTAGTTTTAAAGGGCTTAATATTACATGTCGTCATCTCTCAATTTAAACCATTCTCACAATTCTACTTATGCCATTACTCTGGATTCACCCATAGACATATCTCCATTAACCGGGAGCACGGCGTATTAGAATACCAAACGACTCTGTAGCGTCTACCCAGCTTTACCCGCACGATACCCACAACTAGCCAGGCTAAAGATAACCAAGTGTAGTACTGCCCCAAGCTCATCTCTGTTCTGCCTAGCAAGTTATAGGACAAGGCGCCTGTTGGCCTCAACTTGGCCTTTGCGAGGGTGTGCACCAACCCGATGATTCATCCACTCACTATTGCACGACTAGGAGGAACACGCAGTCCTCAAAGACCGCAAAGGGCACCGCAGCACCCACACTCATATAATCAAATAATCTTACATCACTTAGTGGCCATTACACACGTTAAAACCTAAAATGCCAATACACTGAAAGGCTGCAGAAGTT
Source organism: Oryza meyeriana var. granulata (assembly GCA_003991445.1). Lineage (NCBI taxonomy): Eukaryota > Viridiplantae > Streptophyta > Magnoliopsida > Poales > Poaceae > Oryza > Oryza meyeriana. The sequence continues at coordinate 133,634 of RYFJ01003030.1, read as the reverse complement.
CAATTCACTGGAGCAGTACACACTGGGTCCGAATACCTCGATCGTGCGGATGGGCGCTAACTATGTCACTTATACTGGCACAAGGGGATTATGTCCTTAAAACTTTAAATGTATCATATACTTCCAAAACTATCACATAAAATAACAATTTCATATAATATTCAACATGTTCATAATAAGCAGGATTAACCTAGAGTTATCAAAGATATATATTAGGCTCAACTCAAGGCATGGCATTACATTTATAACAATATAAAATAAAAGGTGTTATCTATTTCAAAATACTTTAGAAAATTAACTTATGCATCCTATTTAAGTACTCTACCCAAAATATGACCTAGCTCCAGATCGGGTTCAATTATTGTTCAAAGGATACATGACTTGCCTTCGGAATCGGCGTAATCGTACCAATCATCTCCTCCTACGACTGCGTAGGCATATGTGTTAGCTACGGACTCGGACTCCTCGATTGGATCTGCTGCAGCAGAATCTATTGATACACAAATACAATAAATAAGCGAATAACTCCAAATAAATGCTAAAAATTCAGAAAGTGCACAGGATATTAAAAGAGGAATTATGGAAGAAATTTGGGATTTTCCGAACTCGCGTCAAGCGGAAACCCTAGAGCCAAAATTAGGGTTTCGTCAACGAATGCTCGGATCATAACGAAACTAGCGCAGATGGATTCAGAATAATTCAAGGAGTTAGAAATAGGTCTCGGATTTTTGTTCTGAGGTCAAACGGTCACTGAACCAGTCAAACCAGGTAATTAAAAGATTTTTGGATTTATTTTTCTAAAGGAAAAGACTGCTGGTCGGTTTTTCTTTGGTTTCTTTCGGTTAACAGGCGGCGGCGATAGTTCAGTGGCGTCAGCGGTGAGGCGGCGAGGGGAGGCCGGTTCTGGGTTCTTGGGAGGATGGCGATCCCATTCCCCAGGGTTCCTGGAGCTGGCGAGCCGACGGAGAAGCTGGCGGCGGCGAGTGGGAACGACAGTGGTGGCATCCCGTGGCGGCGGCACTTCGGTGAGCTGGCGGTGGGACGCGGTGGCTTGGGAGCATCAGGGTGGCCAGGGGAAGCTTCTGGCAGTGGAGGCTACGCTTAGGAAGGTGCGAGGCGGCGGCGTGCCAGGCGGTAGGCGGCGGCCGAGACAGAGCGGTTGCGGCACGGTGGCGCCGGTGAGCTCCCGGCGGCAGTCTCGCCGGGGAAACAGAGGGGAAAAGGAGTATTTGGCGTGAGAATGACGATGACCACTTCAATTTCTGAAGATAGGTAACAACGGCGACAAATTTTTGGCGAAATACCTCCGGCAGCTGTGCTAGGGCTCCTGCCTTGTTCGTCTCCGGCAATGGTAGACGGCGGCGCGAGGATGGGGGCGGCTTTAGGGAATTGAGAGAGGGGATGAAGGCGCTCCTTTTTCATGTTGGCGGCGACTATAGAGGTGCACCAGAGAGGGAGATAGAAGGAAGAGACAGAGGCGGCGGCAGAGGATGAATGCAGCTTCTAGGCTAGCTTGGTAGCATGGTTGGAGCGTAGAGTTTGGACACGTGTGCTGAAAGGATGATTGTGTGGCGATGCTGGTATGGCCAATTAGCGAAGCCCTGCTTCGATCAATCAAGAGGTAGAAGAGACAAAGAAGAGGGGCAGTTGACAGAACACCCTGCTTTCTCCAAGCAGAGGCAGTGGAAGCGATGGCTGGACTAGGCTGGGCCAGTAAAAGAGAAAGAAAGAAAAAGGCGAACCGGGCCGAGGGAAAATGGATCAACGACGAGCGGAAGAAAAATGGGCCGATGACCCGAGAACAACGCAGACTCGTTCGGGAGGATTTAGGGTGACGGATGAATGGATTGATGGATGGATTTCATTTCTGAGAAAATAGAAAATAAAAAGAAAAAGAAAACAAAGAAGCAATTACGACGAACGAAGAACGACATTTTAAAATTGAACGAAACGATAAACTCGACGTGGATTTTTGAAAATACATAAAAATAAAAATGGTTTTAAAATTTAGTCATTTTTAGGGCTGTTACAGTTAGCCCCCCTCTTCCTCCTGTTCTCCCTTCACCACTGCCGCAGTTGGCCTCAGCTCGGTCGCCACTACTGCCGCATCGTCTTCCCCAAGCTCGGTCGTCCTTCGAAGCCCAGCCGTCCTTCGCCGCTACTAGAACGCCCCAGGGCTTCTTTTCCCTCAGACCACCGGAGGCGCCGCTTCTCCCCGGCCCTGCTCTCCCTTCCTCACCGCGCTGCTGCCCCGAAACCCATACCCCGTCGGTGAGCTCTTGCCGAGTCCCCCTCTGTTTTCCCAATCGCTGCCACGAAGCCCCAATTTCTCCCCCCTTGTGAGCTTCCTCGTCCCAACTCGTTCCGTGGCCGCCTGCTCCTCCTCTCCCTCTCCTCGCCGTCGGCTGGTTTTGGCTCCGCCGTACGCAGCAGTGCCGCTGGACCACCGCCAGACCTCGAGGACCCTCCAACCGTAACCATGGCCGCCGACCTCTTTTCCCTTCTCTCTCTCTTCCACCGCCATGGCACCACGTCGTCGGCCACCGTCGCTCGGCCCCTCGATGATCCAAGCCGTTAGAAAGTTTCCCCTCGACCTCCTCTCACCGTTGGTGGCCGCCGATTGCCGTGTTTCATTGTCGCTCGCCGAAATCACTTCCATCGTCGTCGACCGTTCGATCCAATCTCTGTTCTTCTCCCCCAGCCCGCCCTGCCATGAGCAAAGGTCACCTCTCGGTCACCCCGTGCGCACCCCGCTCACGAGGACTGAGCCACTGCACATGACCCCGCCTTGACTCGGTGCACGGTGAACCGCTCTAGGACACCCCATCCACCGTCCATCGAACGCCATCCCTCCGTAGACTCGTTTCCCCGTGGACCTCAGCACTGACAGCGGACCCCGCCTGTCGGCTGGGCCTTGTCTGTCAGCCCCGCCCGCGCCTCTCACCCGGTTGGGCCGTGAGGCCGTGAAGCCGTCCATCCGCTCAGCCCAACTGCCGCTTCCCTCCGGAGCCTAGTCGGGCCGAGAGCCACCCGGCCCATTTCCCCTTCCCCTCCCGAGGCCACCGTAGTAAGTGGGCTCGGCCCACTGCGTGCGCCTCTCCTGTGCTCCCTCGGCTGACCACTGGGGCCGGGCTATCGGCGGCCCAGGAAATCTTTTCTAATTTCCTTTTTATCAAAAAAAATACCAAAATCTTCGAAAAATCATATCTTTTTATCCGTGACTCTGATTGACTCTGTTCCAACTCCAGTAATTTTCTAAAATTGAGATATATCCGATGGCACTATTATTAGCACTAAATAGGGTCTTTATATTGGTCCTTGTGTAGATTTTTGTGTGTTTACACATAGTAACAGTCGTCGGAAATATCATTTTAGAGAGGATTTCGCAACGATTTCTCGAAGACTCATGAAGACTTAGAACAAGGCAAGTCACCTTTGATCAATGGAGCCTATAATTGAAATTTAAATTATTTTGATTATGAAACTGCATCGGTATGCATGCACTGTTTTGCTTGGCTCCATCTACGAGTCAGATCGGTGGACCAACCTAACCTTGCTACATTTAAATCCTTCTTTGATGATTACAATACCCTGTTCCCTTGTAACCACCGTAGCCGCGCCCCGGTATTCGTGCACTATAGTACGAGTACTGACGGTCGCCTCTTTAACTTAAAATTTGAGCAACTTTTTGGGTAAAACATGGTTTTACGAAACGTTTAGAAAACCCGACACCTGGGTCGGTGCCTTGTGAAAGCAAAATGAATTTTAAAATGAAGATTCGCGACACAAGGCCGATTTGGTGTGCGAGATGCCTGTGTGGTCGCTTTAAGCCTAGTTATTAGGACCGGACCGGACCGGCGGTCGGACCGAAAAAAACCGGAACCGGAGACTTCAACGGCTCGGTTCACTTAAAAGACCGTCCATGCAATCGAACCGCTAAAAACCGGTTAAACCGGCCGGTTTTTTACGAAACCGTTGAACCGGGCGGTTTTATTGGAACCGGCCGGTTTTTGCTTGTGGACGTTATTACCCCTATTTTTTTTATGATCATACAAATAAGGTATGGGCAAAATCGTAAATATTCAGTTTTTTTAGGGTTGCTGCAGCAGGATTCGATCCCCACTCCCCAGACCCCATTCATCGGCAGGCCGGCGGCGTCGGCGGCGGCAAGGCGCAGCGGCGGAGGCGGCAGAGGCGCAGGCGCTCGGCGGCAGCGCCGGTGGCGGCAGCGCCAGGTGGTCGCCGGCACCCTGCCTCCTCTGCGCCGACGCAGGGGACGGCGACCTCGTCCTCCTGTTGCCAGCCTCCTTGGGCCTCCTCTGCTCCGGCGTCCTCGTCCTCGCCCTCCCCTTCTCCATCCCGCCGACGACCGCCTTCTGCTCCCCCTCCCGCTCGCCCCCGCACTTGGCCTTGGCCTTCTCCGCCGCGGCCGACGCCACCGACTCGGAAGCTTCCTCCTCCTCCTTCCGCTCCAGCCTCCTCTTCACCACCTCCTTCTCCGGCTCCGGCGGCCTGGGCCGCGATACCGACACGGCTGTCTCGGACAGCACCTCCTTCACCTCCTCCTCTACCACCACGGGGCAGAGAGACCTCCTTCTCCGGCGGCGGCAAGGTTATTTTCTACATATGTTTGCCTTGTCTTACATAATTTGTTGTCTTGATGGAATATTATGTTTGACAATGTTATTTCCTATCCTTGTATGTGTTGTGCCATGATGGATATATATGGCTTACAGTTGTTCCAGAACAAAGAGCTACAATTTCAAACAAACATGGGGAAACTCTTGCTGGTTTATTGCATCAAGCATGTTCAAAGAATCTTGTGATCCTTTGTCATGGATTCCGAGCTACAAAGGCAAGTCTATTGCATCCATCGGAATTTTTATTCTTAATTACTTTACGTATCGTATAGAGTTTATCTGCGTAAAAGACTGACGGTCTTACCTTGACTGTTCTTTTCCCAATATGTGTGGCCGTCTCAACAGATATTGCTTTGGAATTTCAAATGTCACAATAATTTTTGAGTGCAGTTGCTGTGATTATACAATTAAAATATTTATGTGCTTATTTTTTCTATGAATCGACTATATATATATTGCTCCGGTTCAATATATTTCATGACCGGTTCAATTTATCCGGTCTAAAACTATCGAACCAGCGGTTCAACCGGTTCTTAACGGTTGGACCAGTGAACCAACGAACCGATGGCCTCGCTGGTTCAATGTCCGGTCCGGTCCTAATAACTATGGCTTTAAGGACCGATTACTTCGGAATTTCATCTGAGCATATGATAGTACAACCACATGAGCGAATTGGGAAGCCCCTGGCCGAGTAACTAGACTCTTAGGGACGCCTTGCGTGCCATTAGATTGTGGATCGTGTGGGAGGGCGTCGGGGTTGCCTCCTGGGTTCCTGGTACAGCATGGTCATGGATCTACCCTGTGATTGGTCTTGAGGACCCCTCCAGTTGGCATGGGGTAACCTGGGAGGGCTAGGAAAACGCCTTGTCGCGAAAACCTCTAGGCTGCTCAGTGTGAGTTGGTGGCTAGAGTGAGTCGTGTCGTGTGGGTAAAATGTACCTCCTCTGCAGTGGTCTAAACTGTTTAAACAGCCGTGCCCAAGGTCATGGGCGGATGTGAGGTGATTTCCTAGCGTAGTTTTATTTTACCCTGATTGCAAAAATGTGTGTGGTTTTGGAAACTGTGAGAAGGATGTGCCATCGAGGACACGGATCGTCCGATGATGTCAGCTTGGCTGTCGTGCACAGCAAGACTCGGAAAGTCCGAGAAAATGCTTTGGCTCGGGAAGCCGTTTGATGTGAATTCTGGATTGTAAAAACTGGAGAAATAAAGATTGATGCCTCTTTCACTCCGATCGGACGAGACTCACCTCATCCTTATTGTTGAGAAGCACACACTAGCAGATTTAAAAGATTTCAATAAAACGGATTTATAAAACAACCAACCTCTCTTTGAAGCCTGTAACAACCACCTAAATTCTCCTGACTTGCTGAGTACGTGAGTACTCACCCTTGCTCTCTCTCTCTCTATATATATAATTCTCCATCGGGAGCGGAAGCCGGAGTTGTAGAGAAGTAAAGATTAGAGTTTCGTCCTGATTCCTAGCCATTGCTTGTGTGTTGGGACTTAATCTGCTGTTCCGCTGTTGCCGCTGCCTCTGTGTTATTTGTTGCTGTCTCCAGCTTGCTCCGAAGCTGTAACATAAGTTAAGGTATAAGTCTATTTAATTATTGTTTATTTAATATACTACAATGATGCATGTCTGATTTTCGTGCATACCAGCGCTACATACTAGGACTGGTATCGGTATCGTGGTTCCGCGAGGAAGTAGTTCGTGCTGTTTTTCTGCGGCACACCCTATTTGGTGCTATTGTACGGCGGTGCCAGATCAGGGTATGACAACATCTCGTTGTGACGGATATGCCGCATACTACTTAAATAATATTAGATGTAAATGCGAGCACCTGTATTGAGTCGGAGACTCGAACCTGAGTGGTTAGGTTTCACCATTAAAACCTAACCACTTGAATCTGGATAGATAGATTTTACTATAAAAAGTCTAATAAATTGAGCTATGCTTAGTTCACGGTTTGTCGCTTAATATTATGTGCAAAAGGCGTCATTGAAGAAAAACTATCTACTACTAATGGAATGGACTTATTGAGATGCATACAACCATATTATCAACCACGCAATCTATTATCTATTGTCGAAACTCAGTGATACGTACATATCTTGATCTCATCACGTGGTGGTTGAGGTGACATTTACCTTGTTGAATATTTGATCCATTGGTGCCGAACTCATGGCAGCTTCTTTGATAGTGACTTATACAAAGTGACCACACTTTTCCAACCTCAATATATTTCTTGACGCATAATCGAAGTAGTGAAGTTGAAGCAAGATCCGTGTTTAACCTACCTGGCTAGCTAGGCGACGGCGATCGCTGTCTCCTTGCAGATTGAACTTATTGCTCGCGACGCCGGCGGCAATGCAGTCGAGATAATAACTTAGATAAGCCGCCGGCCGGCATGGCTGTGATTGTCTGCTTGACCAGCCTGCGTGCCTCATTCCTACTCTCTGTATCCACAGCTATAGGTCGTTTTCAGTTCAGCTAACAGTCTACCTTACCAATATAATATCGGTATCGTGTCGGCAACTTCTATAGTGGCTTTCAACTCTCAGATTTAGCCTAGATTACAAGAACCACACTACTAATCTGATGTGAGAGACAAGTAAACAGAGAGAAATTAGTTCATGTCGTGTCTCCAATCACAATATATAAGAACCTCTCTTTTCTGAGTACAAGTCGGACTGCGCACAAACCAGAATCATACACCTCACCGTATGTACGTGCACACATTATACTCACGTCCACACACCTATATGTGGGTGCATAGTGCATACTAGCACACATCTAAAAAATTAAAGCCCTAGCTAGTCTCACGTAGCACACGGAAACACGCTTTAGCACTAAACACACCCACATGTATATATATTAACCTCCTAAGACTAAATACCAAAAAATTACGAGCACATATACAAAATATAGAAAACCTAGGTGGGTAAATTCTACCTCTAAAAACCTAACCATCTCAACTATAATCAATTCACAAGACTGGTCTTTTCTCGTCTCAATAAGCCAGCACCTTTACAAAGTAAACGTCGGTTATCGAATTTTTTTAAATAAGATTTTAGTAAGCTAACTATTTGAGCGTAGGTTAGAGAGCAAATTATGTGGGTGTTGACGTTTTTTATGGTTAATATAGACTCATCTAATAATTTACGATGTAACTAGTGAAGTCATCAAAATTGGCTAGCGAAATCGATTTCAAAATTAATTCACTTAGAATCGTACTAATTAGCAAAGAAGATGAATCGTACTTACATGACGATGAAGCCTAGTTTTTAAGTAAATTAGTAAAAGATAACCTCCTCGTTTTTTAACAAGCACGACCGTTTTTTAGCAAAAAAAAAAAAGACAAAGATTAACTGAATTCTAAGGTTGTTAGAATTCAGCCATAAAAATGAAATAGAAAATAATTAAAAAGTAAAAGAAAAATAGTATATGAATTGATAATTGTTTGGAGAGACATAAACTGATCTAATATCCCAATATATATAGGGGTACCTCACCAGATATACGAGTCCTACATACATGAAAAAACTCCACGCAAAATCCCAACTGAATACGACTCAATCGCGAGTGCCAAAATTTCTCCTCTTTCCTCCACACGCTGATCTGCTTCATCGGATGCAATCCACGCCAATCACGACTCGCGCGATGCGCCTGCTGCTCAGCGTACAACTCCCGCACAGTAGTGGAACATCGGGTGTACAGGCCCTCGTTTTCTTTCCCAACTGCACCGCCTACATGGAGATCAGCGCCGGTGTACAGATCCTCGTCGACTGCGGCGATGTCCAGATAATTCACACACACGTTCCCACGCCAAGTCAAACATCACAGCATCCCAGCCACCTGCATAACTCTCATCAACTGTCCACTGCAGCATGATTTCGTTTCTTTCCGATTGCTTCTGTTGGTATTAAAAATTTTCAATAATGATAACAAAAATGATAATATTTATCGAAAACGGTAACAAAAACGGAAGATATATTTTTCCAACCGTTTTATCAATAACCGTATTGAACCAGTAATTTTCGGTAAATTTTAGAAGTCTTTCTTCAATCTCTAGTCCAGTCTCCTAACTGTCGACTTATTTTATTTTGTTGTGTGATCATAACATAACGGTATTATGCGGCTATACTTATATGTTTAATAAATCATAAATAATATGATGTTATACTTATGTGCTTAATAAATTATAAATAACATGATGTGAGAATGAATTTTTTGGTCATATATAGATAAATATCCGATGTTATTATTCATTATTTCTGACATAAACTTTTGGCTTCTAACCGATATCCATATATTTTCGTTCTGATAGTTTTATTTTCGAAATACCAATAGACCAAACAGCCCCGTGACACGTCCAGCTCCAAAACACATCCATCACTGCAGCCCCTGTGATCCCACGCAGCAAATTCTCTGATCTTCATCAGAATTGCTAATTGGCGAGCGCGCGTTCCCAATGATCGTTTTTCTTCATGTTCGGAGTTACGTGTTTAGTCTCGATTCCGAGTCGCTCACGCTATGGACCAAAATAGATGCACCGGGTGTTTCCACTCTATTTCACTTCTAAATACTGACTGGCGTGTGGGGCCATGGGGGCAAGTGGGAAAGCATCCGAGAAGGAAGTCTTTGTGCATTAGCGGGTCCCACACAGGGTTAGCTTTTCTCTTTGCTTTGTACTAGTTCTCAGATTCTCTGTGGTTACTAGCATTTATGCAGTAATAAACTTTCTAATCAAAATAGGAAGCTTCCAAGTATATATAAATTTGATTTTTTTAACTAATTACACCAATCATGAATTTAGACTTTTAAAGCCTTGAGTGGAAAATTTCTCAAATTTTAATTGCAAGTTTCATTTTTTTTAGTAGAAAGTTTCTCAAATTTTAATTGTAAGTTTCATTTTTTGAGTAGAAAGTTGCTCAGTATAAATAGAATTATTCATGTTTGAGTTGAAAGTTTACTAATTTCAATAGAGCTTTTCATGTTTTAAGTTGAAAGTTTACTAAAGTTAAATATAAATTTTCATGTTTTGAGTTGAAAGTTTACTAATTTAAATAGGATGTTTCATGTTTTGAGTAGAAAGTTACTCAATTTAAATAGAAATTTTCATGTTTTGAGTTAAAAGTTTACTAATTTAAAAATAATATTTCTTGTTTTGAGTAGAAAGTTTGTACTTCAAATAAATAAAAAGCTTCTTGTGCTGAGTAGCAAGTTTCATAATTTATAGGCATGAAAGTATTTAGTTACATGCCACATAAAATCCTCATGTATATACTCTTCCCATAAACAAATGATATACCGGATTATTTTACTTCCATTAGTGTGGTTAAGCGTGTAGTTTTAAGGGCTTAAGAGCTCGAGGCGCGTGCGATTTGCCTAAGTCACGCGTGCTTGTCTATCAACAACACCCGATCTTCATTGCACCTATACACGTTCAACGGGCTGCCCAGACCAACATGGTCCGCTACGGCACGACCTGTTAAGACATGACACCTATAACGGGTCATATCGTGCCGGTCGACGTACTGAGAACTCAACTCAAACACGGTCTATAGAGGGCATTGGGCCGTGCCGTGCCGGCATGAGCCCGAACAAGACATGTGGGCCGGCACCGGCCCAGTAGCATGCGCGGGTCATAAAATTTGAAAATATGAGGCGGAAAAAAGAAAAAATACAAAAAAAGAAAACTGAAGAAAAAATATTAGGAAAAATAGGATAAAATAGAAAAAATATATGAGAAAATTGTGGAAAATAAGAAAAAACATGGAGAAAATAAGAAAAATATATGAAAAAATAGGAAAATATAGAAAAATAATGAAAAAAATAGATGAGCCGACCGGGCCATGCTCGTGCTTGTGCCATGCTCTGTGTCATGTCGGCCCGGTGGCAGCCACATTGTGCCGTGCTGGCCCACGAGCTGAGGCACTAGCCCAAGCCGTACCGACATGGCCAAATAAGCCATGCCAACACGGCCCATAGGCTAGCAGGCCATGTCGTGCCTGGACCGGATATAATACAGCTGTTCTCGAACCGGCTACATTACAACCGTACCTGGGCCAATCCATTCCGGCATGGCCCATTTAACCATCTATACACCAAACCGCACTCAGCGTATGGCCACATCCAACTCCTTTTGGCAGCAAGACTCCAAATAAACCATGCATATGTTCTCATGCCAAGTCAAATACCTTAGCCTCCCAGTCTGCATATGTAAATTACCTTGGTGCATCATAGGTTCCTGCATATAAATAAATTTAACCAGCTTCCTAACAGAGGTCTGAGGCTGGGCTGAGCTACTATCTTATTTTTCATGAGTACGCTTTCCGAATTGGTAAACGGTGTATTTCGTGTAAAAACTTTTTATATAAAAGTTGCTTAAAAATTTAAATAAATCCATTTTTTATGTTTGTAATAGTTAATACTTAATTAATCATATGTTAATTGTCCATTTCGGTTTTTGTGCCACTTACTAGCTTAGGCTTAGTTCGAATGAGGGGTTGGCTGAAGCGGTAAGTGGCACGTAAAACGAGGTAAGCAATTAGCATATTATTAATTAATTATTAATTATTTTAAATTTAAAGATAGATTTATTTGATTTTTTAAAACAACTTTTATATAGAAAGTTTTTATATGAAATGTATCATTTAACAGTTTAAAAAGCGTGTTAACATAAACCGAGTGAGTAGCCCAGCTCTTAAGCTATTTAGAACGCAGCTTTAGCCAAATCACAGTGTCGAACGCAAACCAAATAATTTGGCCTGCTCATATAAAACTAATCATTGGCCAAATTACACCACTAACAGGCGTGAGTATGTATACGTTCTTCCTATAATAAAAAATATTCAAATAATAAGCTTTGGAACTATAGCAATAAGCACTACCAGAAAACTCCGTTTTCGTGAGGGTTAAAATACCATCATAAAAATAAGAATACCGTCACGAAAATTTTTTCGTGACGGTATTTTAACCCTCATGAAAATTTAACGGGATCTGGTGCTTCGATGCTGGTATAATCACATCTGAAATACTTACGTCACCGGTTGGTCTAGTTCTTTCTTGTCCGAGTAGAGGGGCGATAGCACTGTACATTATTTCGTGAGGGAAAAATCATTTGCGTGGCGGTTTTGATGCAACCGTCATGAAAACAGCTAATTTTCGTGGCGGTGTGTCAAGCACCGTCACGAAAATATGTTTTTGTGACGGGTTTTGCTTCACCGTCATAAAAATTACGATTTTCGTAAGAGTGTGTCTAATACTCTCACGAAAATTCAATACCGTCATGAAAACTCCGTTTTCCGGTAGCGAAGAGAACTATGAAGGTTCTGAACATGAACATGCAATTGGGCGTTGGTTGATCGTCAGAGAGAGAAGGGACAAGACAAATAAGATGTAAATTGCCATTTAGCGTAGATGCTTTCCCAGCGTACACTTTAGATAGAAATTTTTAGATTTTGAGTTGAAAATTTTGTAATTCAAGATGAAAATTTGGAGTCTATAGTTAAAGTTTCGTATTATTTAAGTTAAGTTAAAAGTTGTATGATTTGAGTTGAAAGTTTTGTATGAAAGTGCTACCGAAAGGAGAAAGAAGCGTTTGAGTTGAAAATTTTGTAATTTAAGATAAAATTTTTGAGGCTATAGTTAAAATTCCGTATGATTTAAGTTAAGTTAAAAAGTTGTATGATTTTTGAGTTGAAAAGTTTCGTATGAAAGAGCTAGAAACGCACAGCATGTGCACTGGTTAGCAATTCTAGAATAGGATAGAACCGGTGGCTAAATAATCAACGGGTAAATAATTTCCAGGCCAAATGGACGTATAGGCGGAAGAAAATGTTGGCTTTTATTAAAGAGCACATTTACGGTACAACATACTATAATATATTATTGGATCGTATTAGTGATCCAACGATTCAGATTTGCTTCACATTAGTTATTTCTAGCTGATTATTATGTACATTTTTACCATCCAATCGCCCCAATCACACGGAAATTCGTGCTAGAGAAGATAGCGTCGGCGTCCGATTGAACTGATTGAAATAGAAATATTTTTTCTAGACCAAAATACCCTTAGTGGCAATATAGTTAATTTTTATAATTAACACGTCATTTACTAAAATACCTATTGAATGACTAGATTTCACTTAGACCATGTTTAGGTGTAACATTACAAAAAAATGGTAAAGAAATAAAGTGATGTATGAAAAGCAGGAGGCAATGAAAATACATCTCTTATGCTAGCATAACAACTTTTTCTATGTTTTGAATGAGCTTTTGCATTCTCATACTAGGAACATATGCATGAATATTTTGGTTTAATTTATCTCCCAAAGGAACCATATAAAATAACAGGAGAAAAGGGTCTAGGGAATTAATTTAGACTGCAGAAAAAAAAACTGGGTCACTATCCTTACTTTGCAAATTCACCAAAGATAAACCAGATCACCTCTAGCTATGAAATTCGGTCAGCAGGTTAATCACATCCTCCTCTATCTCCAGTAATTTTTACCAAATTTTATCAGTTCAATAAGTGTCTCAAACAAATATTTTTGATTCAGCAAAACAGAGAACTTTTTCCCTTGCAGACAACCAATTGGATACTTTTTCTAAAATAAATTCACCACTCACCTTCTTACCAAAATTTGCTAGAAATTGGGTCATGTCGTGAACTATTTACAGTAAAAATTTCAAAGCTTCTTTCACAAAGCTTGCACATAAAATAATAGGCCCCAGCTCACTGACTCAGACTAGTGCACAGCAGAAACTGAATTTTGGCCAAACTTTGCCATTTTCTCCGGAGAAATCTACAAGTCTCACAACTTTGATATTTGGCACAGAGCTAGCCAATACCACCTACTGCCTATAGTAATTTTCCCATGATTTTACCCATACTGTAGAAAACGTAGATCAGTCAAACAGCTAGATCAAAGTAACCTCCAACTACTCTATTTTACTTAGTCTAGAGAATTCTTCTCTGTTTTGTCACTGCCATGTGGACCTCACAAGACCCTGGCCCACCTGTAAGCCTCTGCAAGTCTTGAGACAGTGTGTTCCACCTAAATCCTACTCATACTCCTCCTGTTTCCCTAGGAATTAACCACGAAGGCCCACTAGTCATTGAGTAACTCTAGCCAAAAATATGTAGCACAATATTCTCTTACATGTGGAACCCACCATAGTCACTGTAGAGTTGGGGCACCTCAGCATTGCATGAGAGAACGTGGCAACACCTCCTCCTTCTCTCTCACAGCACACAGAGACACATGGATGAACTCAACTCTAGGAAACCTCGACCATTTTGTCTAAAACCGCGCCAGCTACCTCTCCTCTCCTTCCTCATCACATTCCCACCGAGAAATCCAAAGAAGAACCCAAGGATCACCGGCGGCAAGCTCATCTTCCCTACTGCCGACAGTGTTCGACCGAGCCCGAGTCCTCTCTGGTGAGCTCCATCCCTCTTCGACTCCAGGAACATGATCACCACCCTCTAATCTTTCCATTTTTGTACTCGGCATCCCCAAGATCACCGGTCGAAGCCGCCGTGCCTTGCTCTCTGCCCTACAACGCCGTCGCCGTGGCGTCGTCGCCGTTCCAGCCGATCTGGTACACCGCAGATCGAGCTAGCTCGCCAGCGTCGTCGCCTCACTTCCAGAAGACAACTGGCAGAAGGAATCGGGATATGGTGCAGTGAAGCTCGAGATTGAGGTCATCTTCTCCCTCTCCGGTAAACTACCGCCGCCGTCGATTTCTCCTCCTCTGGTGAGCCATGCTCCGATACCTCATGTCTGTAGCAACCCCAGCACCTCACTAAGCTGACGCCTACTTCACTTCCTTGGACCTTGGCCTAGATCCAGTCGTCGACGATCACCAGGAGCACTCCGCCACCGTGAGATCTCTTCTGATACACTCGCCGCCGTTCCAGCTCTGCCGAGTGACCCAAAAGCTTCAGTGAGTATCCTTGGCACTTTAGACATCACATGCATGCATCATTTTTTGGCATATACAACGAAGTCCATATGCAACCCAAGCCGACTTGCCGCCTCCGCCGTCGTCGCCATCGATTTCGACCACCTCAGCCGGCGAGACTACCCTCGATGGATGCGCAAAGACTTGTAGAACATTTTCTCTTTTGACAGCCCGACGAGATCTGCCGCCGTTCACTGTCGCCGCCGCCGTAAAGTTTGCTGGACGCACTCGCCGACGCGCACTCTGTCCCGAGTCACTGACAAGTGGGCCCCACACGATTAGCGCGTGCGGATGACTGTCAGCAAGAGTTTAAAACGTCCGAGTACCTTTTTGTAAAATAACCAGACACTGACGAGTGGACCTAGGACCTAAATGTAATAACTAAAAACAACGGGGACTCTTAATGAAAATTTCCTCTCACACGTGTAGAAGGACTGTGGATTGATTTCTGAAAAACCGAGTACCTATTTGCAAAACTGCTCTCACTGACCGGTGGACCCCTAAGGACTGTGGATTGATTTCTAGAAAGCCTGAGTACATTTTTGCAAAAGTTGTTACACTGACCGGTGGACCCCTTGTATTTTAAATATGAGAAAATAGATACAAATCTATAAACTTTTTTTTGTTACACTAGAAAATAGGTTTAAATTTAAAAATTCATAGAAAATTCACTACAACTCCAAATTGGGTGAAACCAGTTTTGTTTGTTTTGTAATTTTATTCTTTACAATCTGGTAAATTAAAAAGTGGCACTTTCTGTACAGAAAACTTGCCTAAAAATTATGAGAATAAAAAAAGGGTAAACATAGGACTTTTAACTAGAAAATTCATAAGAAAATCATTCTAGCTCAGAAAAATGTCAAACCAATTTTGTAGTTCTTAGAAAAATAAGTACTTTCCATTTATAAAGTTATTTCGCACAGAACTAAACCACAAATTACCAGAAAATCTTATACTCTTAAGATGACACATAAAACTTGCAAAAATCATATCTCACAAATGGTAAGTGAACAAAAAATAAAAATAATTTCACTAGAAAGTATCTGAGACCGGTACCAAATCACTGCACAAAAATCATACATATTAAAGAATTTTGTATTTTTGTATTATTTATTGACTTTGCTTTAACTTTAAAACTTAAATTAGAGGAAGAGCTTTTGGAGTTCAAGGAGATAGAATATATTGAGGAACCTGAAGCAAATCTAGATCAAGGCAAGAATCCTACTACCTTTGAACATATTGCTCCTAAATTTAGGGATTATCAATAATTTCATTTTAACTTGCATCGTTATTTTGCTATGCGTATTATATCGATTGTGGGCAATGGTAGTTAATCCCTTTTTTTGCATAACCCACCTTGAAATGTTGATAATCTACTACTTGTAACATTAGGATGGGTAGAAGTACTTGTTAAGTGCTTGCTATAAGGTATATACTTGTATATATGCTTAGACATGCCTAGCTACTTATAAAACAAGTCATGGCCATCTAATTACGTTTGAAATGAGAATTTATTTACTTCTGATCAAAGATGAATATTTATGATATTTGTGAACTAAAATTGAAGGGGGAGTGTTGTGTATCGATAGGGGGAGTGTTTGCCTGGGTTGCTTAAGGACCGAACTCAATGTCATTTCTCATGTTAAACAGTACAACCATATATGCTAGTATGGGATAGCCATAGTGGATTAAGTTACTTAATATTTAACCTTGCATTTTGGTAGGCTGACTAGTATGGGCAGTGCCTACAACAGAACGTAGGGCTGTTCAGAGGAGCTACCTATATCCCATAACGGAATAGGCGTCTAAGTTTGTCCAATACAACATTGTGTGCCTCCTGGGGAGCCGGGTAGGCCGCCGCCACGGCGCTGGGTTAAGACATGGGCCCGCCACCCACGGCATCGGGGTAGCCCCTCGATGTGGAGTAACACACCTCGCGCTGGTGCAAGGCTAAATGTTAGGTGATGTAAAAGCTATGTTGTGACCTCTAGACCGCATTCAATGTGTAGAGTGTGGTGGTACCGACGGGTACCGGACAAACTAGAGCGATCATATCATGTGTGTAAAGTTGTACAAACTCTACAGAGTCAAAACTAATCGGTTAGCCGTGCTCACGGTCATGAGCAGCATGGTCGTGTCCATTGAGTACAGATTTTTGTTTTTAAAATGATTTTTGGAATGGGATGGTTGGGTGGAGATTTATACTGATTTATACTTGATGATTGATGAAATGATGATGAAATGAAATTGGATTATTAAGTTGTATTATAGTCTTGCTGCCAAGGAGGGCGGTGAAGTAGTTATCTATGCAAAATGATGCCATGATATTATTCTGCTAGCCTAGGATGTAATTTGATTTATAAATCCCTCTTTTAAATTATTGCGAAATAAAATTGGCTTTATGCAATAAAACTGAGCCTTTTCATACAGCCTTTACCTTGATTACAGCTCACATGTATAGTTAGGTTTGATTGTGGCCTTGCCAGTACCTTGCGTACTGAGTTATATTTTATTTTTGTGAATGCTTGTGTAGATCCACGCACAGGTGAAGATGAAGATTTGTATGATGAATGTGTGGGTGAACAGGTTGATCAGGATGGTCCTATCTAAGGATTTACCCTTAGTCGGTTGCCTGAGGGTTTTCTAGGTAGTCATGCTTCCGATGGACTTACTACTTGGCCCCCAAGGCTTATGTAAATATTAGTTAATATGTATCTGTATCTGTACTTTTTGTTTAATTAACTAAATACCCTCTGTATTGGATATTATTTGCTAAGATGAACATGTGGGACTAGAGCCTTCCTAGGCTAGTCACATATTAGTAAGAATTTAGAAATGATGAGATGCATGGATATTGATTCAACCGTAGACCATGTCCCCAGAAGTGTGTATCGTGTTTGGTCGACACCTTCGTATAGTTAGACGGGCACTGTCGGAGGAGGGAACACCAACCGTGGGGAGTCTGGGGACCCCCCTTTGAGGTTCGGCCAGGGGAGTTGTTCACAGGATGGCAGCGGCGTCTGGGAGACGATAGATGCTCGGGCGCCGGGGGCCCGGGCTGAGATGGCACGCAAGGGAGGCAGGAGAAGTAGACAGGTTCGGGCCGCGCGGAGGCGTAATACCCTACTCCTGTGTGTGCTTTTCTCTGTGGGAGATGAATGTGGTTTGCTCTTACAAGGTGTTCTCGAGGAATGCTCAAGAGGCTAGTTCTAACTTGGGGACGAACTTAGTCTCTCTCGAAGCTGAGCTCAACGCAGAAGCCGATCGAACCCCAGTCCTCCCTCCCGCAGGCATGGATCCTCCTTTCATAATATAAGGGGAGTTCACAGTGCCTAGCTCACATGTAAGGAGAATGCTTTTCTCGGTATGGTATGTCTTGTTGCACGCATGCGGCCGCCTGTTGAGCCACGCTGGAGTTGGTTCGGAATGTCTTGTCGCACATGTCCGCCTGCTGAGCCACGCTGGAGTTGGTTCGGCACATCGGGTCGCCATGCTGCTCTGCTACGGGTGGCTAGGTCATGAAGATGTGACAGCACACGCCTTCGCTGCCAGAGTGTGGAAAAATGAAGCCCTCTTAGTCAAAAGTTCTCTGACTGCACAGGGAGCCGGCCCACGGGGGGCCGTCACGAGAGTCCACAGTGGCAGAGCGGGTGACAGGGGCGACGCGCCCCGTCGCCTCGCCACTAATGCGGGTGGTTGGAACAGTTGGTCCGCTCAAGTCAAGCTCGGGCCTGGGGCAGAGAGCTCGTCGAGCCCTCCGCGCGCACAAGGCACTGAGTTCCTTGGGGACGAAGCTGTGGGCCCCGGGCCCAGGGAGCGCACCCCGGGCCCGGGAATCCCCCAGTAATGTGCCCCGGGGACGCGACCCGAGGCTGGAGCTGTGGGTCCCGGGACCGAGGGGCGAGGCCCGGGCATGGGAAGTCCCAGTAATGTGCCCCGGGGACGCGACCCGGGGTTGGAGCTGTGGGTCCCTGCACCGGGGGGCGAGGCCTGAGCATGGGAAGTCCTAGCTTGTTCCCGGGGACATGCCCCGGGACCGAGGAGGAGGCTCCCGGGTCCGTGGGGGTGAGGCCCGAGCCTGGGAAGGTCCCCGGGACGCGAGGCCCGAGGAGGGGGCTCTCGGGACCGGGGGGCGAGGCCCGGGCACAGGAAGGTCCCCGGGACGCGGGGCCCGAGGTGGATGGGAGCCGTCGTCGCGACTCGCCCGGGGAAGGTGCTCCCGGGCCCGGGCAGTGCTCGGGCCCTAGGCACTCAGTGGGAGAACGGCCGTAGCCGACCGCCACTTGTGCGGAATGTGGGCCCCGGGGGAGCTAACGTGGCCGAAGACCCACGCGTCCCCGGGGTATGTGGGGCCCCTAGTCCCGTTTCGCCAACAGTGGCCCCTGGCCCTGTTGCTCGGCCGGGAACCACTTCGGGCAGGAACAGGGCCACGTCTTGAAGAAACGAGGGGACGCGGGGCCCACTTGGTTAGCCATGAGGTGGTGGAGCTTGGCGACTTGCTGCGTAAACTGAACTTGTTTGCCGGGAACAGATACGGGCCCAAGACCCGGGGCCCCGGCTGTAATACGGTGGATATGTGCCCGGGACCCAGGGGCCCGGGCTGGAAATATGGAATGAATCGGGACGACTTCCCCGGACCCGCACTCGCCAAGGCGATGCTGTCCGGGTAATCGCGCCCCATCTGGTTGTGAAAATGTTGAGGAAGAGCGGGCGGGCAGCGATGGCGATGGCGATGCAGCAGCTCACCACCCATACAGTCGCCACCGAGGTCTTTGTGGCGACCCGCCGACTGGAGATTGAGGCGGCACAGAGGCGCGCCGTCAAATCTGCTGTCGACGAGGCCTCCTGCGCCCGGTCCAAGATGGAGGCGCGGGAGAAGGAAATATCCTCCCAGGAGGAACGCGTCCGGACCCGAGAGGCCGGGCTCGCGGCCCGGGAGCATGAGATGACCACGCGCGAGGAAGCCGTGGTGGTTCGCGAGGAGGCACGGAGAGCCATGGCCGAGACCGCTGCAAGGGTGGCAGGGTTCCTCGTCCGCGGCGAGCACCTCGTGGAGCCGATGGCCGGCGAGGAGTCCGAGGAAGACGTCAATTCCCTTCTGACACCGCCCGCGGCTGTCTTTCGCGCCCGGGGGCCCTCCATGCCCCCGAGCACGGCTGGCCCGAGGAGCGCAGCGAGGCCGCGGGAAAAGACTGCTAGAAGAGAGAACATACGAAAAGAGCCCCGCGTGGGTTAGGTATGGCCAAAGTGCTAAGCTCGTACCTTTTGGCTCGCCAGGAGCCCCTCGGGAACCGACCTTGACCGTGCGCGGGGGTCGCTAGGCATCGAAGCACCCGGCGCCTCAGCGGTGGCCGGGGAGGAGCTGGCCAGGCCGGGCACCGCAGCCCGCCCCAGGAATCTAGGCTGGCCCGACGGGGGGTTATGCCCGAGACCCTGGAGCATCGATAGTGCTCAGGGCGTGGTCCACGACCCGACCATCAGGCCTCAGCAACCGGGGCAGCGCTAACCCAGCGGCCCTCGCGCCAGGCCCTGGCAGATTCCGCTTTGCCCCTGGGGCCGAGGAGAATGAAACACATGGCCATACAAACGGGGGAATAATAGAAATTGAGCAATGTTTAAAGTCGGATAAGATTACGTATCTGGATGTTGAAAAGGGTGGTGTGGCTCCGCGAGCACAATCCTAGGGCCGGAGCGCTACAAGCCCCCGCCCAGGGATTTGCGTCGGACATAAGTCTGAGATGGGGCCCCTAGCCAGCGTCAAGGTTTGAAAAACCTACTTAAACCTGCCGGGGATGGGTTTTATCTGCACACGATGAACTGTGAGAGTATTTGGCTCGTTCCCCTGTCCATTCCATGCTACGAACTGTGACGTCTACCACCTCCCAAGGGCCTCTTCACGGTCGCGACCGTGCGGAGGAAGAGATTACGCATAAGCATTTCGCCCCCTACCTCCGGAAAAAACTGAGCCCGAAGCTAGCCAGGCGGGGCACCGGAGGCGCCGGGGCCCGGGATGCCGCGCAGAGGGGCGCCACCATGGCCCCGGGGGCTCGACAGCGCCCCAGGCTCAGCACGTGGGGATACGGTAGCTCGTTGGTAGGGAACTGATGATAATGCGCAAACCCCAACCGCCGCACGGGCGCGGCCCGAATATGCCCCCCAGGGGGTGAGACCGCCACGAACGCAACACACGGAAAAAGACAAAGTGCACGAGACCGGGAATGATATTGAAAATGCTGCTTAGTAAAGTGTATATGGGGGCCCCGTCCAGCGCTAAGATCTAGAGAAATCCAGCGCAGGCCCGGGCACACCGCAACTTACAGGATGCATTTACGGAAAAAACGTGAGAAGATGTTCCCAGGCTTACCGAGCACGGTCGGGAGACACCGATCACCAGGAAGGGGTCTTCCCACATGGGGGAAAGTTTTTCTTTTCGGCATGTGTGAGGACACGGCGGAGGACTAAGTCCGCGACCTAGAGTGATCGGGCCCGAACCTTACGCTGATGAAAGCGCTTGAGGCTCTGCTGGTAACGAGCGACGCGGAGTACCTCGCTGACGAAGTACACCGGCTTCTGTTGCATGCTCACCGATCCCAACCTGACGGGGGCCGGGAGCTCAGGCTCAGCTCCCTCGGGAGGGAGCGAGCTCCCGTGATCAGGAACAGATATGTGCCCGGGACCCGGGGGCCCGGGCTGAGATATGGGATGAATCGGGACGACTTGCCCAGACCCGCTCTCACCAAGGCGATGCTGTCCGGGTAATCGCGCCCTGTAGTTGAAGTTGTTCCGGGTGCCACGTCCCTAGACTCGCACTCGCCTTGGCGAGGCTGCCCGGTTCCGGGCTCCCCGGTGTCGAGCCAGGGGCGCGGATCCTGGGACATGGACCCTGGACCCTGGCGCCCCGGCTCGAAATATGTGGTGTATGTGGGGAATGAATCAGGACGACCTCCCCGGACCCGCTCTCGCCAGGACGATGCTGTCCGGGTTATCGCGCCCTGTTGGAGTTGTTCCGGGTGCCGCGTCCCCAGACACGCACTCGCCTTGGCGAGGCTGCCCGGGTTCGGGCTTCCCAGTTTCGGGCTCGGGGCGCGGATCACGGGGCATGGTCCCGGGACCCTGGCCCCAGCTCGAATGTGGTAAATATGTGCCCGGGCCCATGTGGAATGTATCGGGACGACTTCCCTGGACCCGCTCTCACCACGGTGATGCTGTCCGGGTAATCGTGCCCTGTTAAAGTTGTTCCGGGTGCCGCGTCCCCAGACTCGCACTCGCTTTGGCGAGGCTGCGCGGGTTCGAGCTGCCCGATGTCGGGCCTGGGGCGCGGATCCCGAGACATGGACCCTGGACCCTGGCGCCCCAGCCCGAATGTGGTTGATATGTGCCCGGGACCCGGGGGCCCGGGCTGAGATGTGAAATGAATCGGGACGACCTCCCCGGACCCGCTCTCGCCAGGGCGATGCTGTCTGGGTAATCGCGCCCTGTAGTTGAAGTTGTTCCGGGTGCCGCGTCCCCAGACTCACACTCGCCTTGGCGAGGCTGCGCGGGTTTGGGCTCCCCGGTGTCGAGCCAGGGGCGCGGATCCCGGGACATGGACCTAGGACCCCGGGGCCCCGGCTCGAATGTGGTATATTTGTGCCCAGGACCCGAGGGCCTGGGCTGAGATGTGGAATGAATCGGGACGACCTCCCCGGACCCGCTCTCGCCAGGGCGATGCTGTCCAGGTTATCGCGCCCTGTTGGAGTTGTTCCGGGTGCCGCGTCCCCAGACACGCACTCGCCTTGGCGAGGCCGTCCGGTTCGGGCTCCCTGGTGTTGGGCCAGGGGCGCGGATTCCGGGACATGGACCCTGGACCCTGGCACCCCGGTTCGAATGTGGCCCGGGCGGCCGATCCCGGGTCACGCGTTTGTCGGGCAAGGGGCGCTCGACGACGAGCGCCACGCTCACCACTTGCGGGGTTGCCGCTATGTAGAGCAATAGGGGCTCATCTTGAGCCGGTGTCACGAGGACAGGGGGAGTTATCAGGCACCTCTTGAGCTCGTCAAGGGCTTGATCAACCTCATCCGTCTAAGTGAACTGCCCGGTCTCCTTGAGAAGCTTGAAAAGGGGGAGGGCACGCTCCTCTAGCTTGGCGATGAAGCGGCCGAGTGCAGGCACGCTCCCGGCCAGCTTTTGAGCCTCCCTAAGCGAGCTATCCCTCCCCGGGTACCCAGGCCGGATGGTCCTCGGGGCCGAAAGTGATCTGGGCGTCCGACCACTTCAGCCTCCGAGTCGCCGCTGGGCCCGGGGTCGAGGCCAGCAACTTGCGCTTCATGGCTTTGAAGCCACGGCGCGAGGAGCGGGCGTGCGCCCCGCCATCGAGGGTGGCGAGGACGTTCTCGGGTTCTTAGAACTCGAGAGGTTGCTCCGGATCGGGAGCGGGATTCGGACCGTTGATCGGCCTGACCGTTGCCCCAAATCGGACCGTCCGCCTAGGGATCGGACCATCCGAATCACCCCGATCGGGCTTGGCCTCCTGCCGCTCCTCCTGGAGCTTCTTGATGCGCTCGGCCAAGCGCTGCATGGCATGGCACTCCGCAAGGTCGTGCCGGTTCGTCTGGTGGAAGGCGCACCACTTCCGGGCCATTGCTGGCGGCGGCGGCGCACGTGCGGCCTTTTGCCGCTTGCCGCCGTCATCATCCCCGTGGGCAACGTCGCCCCAGGGGCTACCCGCAACAGCCAAGGCGAAGTTCTCGGCGGCCGCCTTGTCCTTCTGGCGCTTCCTCCTGTTTCGCCGTGACGCGGAACGTGAGAGCTCGCCATCCTCTCCAGGGCCCGGGAAGGTACCCTGGAAGTTGAGATGGCGGCGCACCGTGGAGCGGCGCGTCCGCTCACGCCTCATGGATGAGGCCGCGGCAGACCCAGCGGGGCACTTGCCGGCCCCCTCTGTAAGGGAAGGAGCCGAGGCCGCACAACCAGGCCGCCGCGGGGGAAACTCAGCCCGTCGGGCACACGCCGCATGCCCCCAGGAGGACAAGGAGGGGGAACGTGGCGGGCTCGCCACGGGGCTAACCTTGCCCGGTGGGGTGAAGCCGTCGGACTCCTCGTCTGAGTCCCGTGGACGATGGCCTCCTGCCATGGAGTGTGCCGGCGTTGGGGACGCCGGCGTGCCGCTTGGAAGTGAAACTCCCCCTACCTGGCGCGCCAGCTGTCGGAGGAGGGAACTCCAACCGCGGGGAGTCTGGGGACCCCCCTTTGAGGTTCGGCCAGGGGAGTTGTTCACAGGACGGCAGCGGCGTCTGGGAGACGATAGATGCTCGGGCGCCGGGGGCCCGGGCTGAGATGGCACGCAAGGGAGGCAGGAGAAGTAGAAAAGTTTGGGCCGCGCGGAGGCGTATTATCCTACTCCTGTGTGTGTTTTTCTCTGTGGGAGATGAATGTGGTTTGCTCTTACAAGGTGTTCTCGAGGAATGCTCAAGAGGCTAGCTCTAACTTGGGGACGAACTCAGTCTCTCTCGAAGTTGAGCTCAACGCAGAAGCCGATCGAACCCCAGTCCTCCCCCCCGCAGGCATGGATCCTCCTTTCATAATATAAGGGGAGTCCACAGTGCCTAGCTCACATGTAAGGAGAATGCTTTTCTCAGTATGGTATGTCTTGTCGCACGCACGCGGCCACCTGCTGAGCCACGCCGGAGTTGGTTCGGGATGTCTTGTCGCACACGTCCACCTGCTGAGCCATGCTGGAGTTGGTTCGGCACATCGGGTCGCCATGCTGCTGTTAACGCCAAAATTTGGTAAGGCCCTGTAGCAGATTCGGTCAAAGGAGAGATTGCAGTCAACTGACGGAGAAAAGACCGGAATCGGAAAGGAGCCGTGAAGACCGTTACTTGGCAGTTATTTACTGTACCTATTAGTTAGGCAGGTATTTATCTTTAGGAAACCTGACCTCGTGTCCGGTCAGGATTAGTTAGCGTTTTTCTGTTGTGGATAGGAAATCATGTATCGTGTCCTATCAGGACTGTGTCAACTCCGGGTATATATACGTATGCCCGGGTGCCTTGTAAATCATCACAACGATCAATACAAACTTCGGCGCATCGCCACCCTTTCGACGGGATCCTGCATCTCGAGCCGGGCTGCATCGGTTAGGTCCGAACTCCTGCGAGAGGGTAAGTCTCGTCACCCCGGCTACCTATCGGCTAGGACTTCCTCGGTTAGGTCCGATATTCTAGTCGGTTTATGGTATTCGGCTTACCACGATATATTTAGTTTATCTATGGCTGCATCAGTTCAGTTTGACCTCATAGATTAATTAGGTGTATCACATCACGCGTGCGTAGATTGTATCGGCTTACTGGGAGCGGTTTATCATCAGTTTGTGCTGCATCGGTTAGGTCCGACCTACTAAACTGCTAGCGATAAACCGATCCTGCTAAGCCGATGCTTTATGCGCAGGCGTCTTATCGGGGTGTATAGCCGGTAAGTTATCTTCATCACGATCGCATCATATCTATCGGCCCATTGAGGTATCGTTATCATCGTCGGTCTGTGCTGCAACGGTTGGGTCCGATCTACTAGACTGACGATAATAGCTTTACTCTTGATGAGCCGATGGGTGTTATGCGATGGTGTTATCGGAGCGCTTAGCCGATAAGTTATCTGTCGAAGCCGACTACGTTTATTCATTGTCTTATTTTATAATCGTTCTGTTCAATAGTCGGCTGGATCATCAATTATCTATCATTTACGTTATTGCATGCTTTATCACATATTCTTGCCTGTATTATTGTTATGATCGGCTAAGGGCTAGCCAATTGGTTTATTCTGCCGATCCAAGTGCAAGTACAAGCAGGTTCCCGGGCACGACCCCAGGCAAGGGCCCGGGCACGAGCTTAGGTAAGGACTCGGATACGAGCCCGGACAGCGGATGAAGACCCCGGGAGCCGATATAAGCAAGGACCCGGGCACGGACGTATTTTCACGGCAACACCAGTAACACTAGACTATGATCGGCTAGGATTTATTTGATTTATTTATCTATGCATTTTGACTGTTTATTTTATCAAGTTTATAGCCGGTTTTTGAATATCCCTTCGATGATCGGCTAGCGCGATACTTGTTTATTATTATGCTCTTACTCCTGCCATCATCGGCTTTAAGCCGATGTATAAGTGCTATAGTGCGTATCGGCCATCGGCCGATGAGACGAGTCCAAGCCGGCTTCCAGCCGATTGGCTCACAAATTCAACATTCCTTTCTCCTTGTCAATTACAGGGTCAAATTGACTGGCACGCCTGCGAACCTCAAGACTTTAGGACTTGCACTGGAGTGAAGCAAATCTCCCAAGCCTTCGCGTGTCACCCAGGACGCCGGACGGCCCCCGGCGGGTTTTCGGCGTCAACACGCTTTTGGCATGCCTGGTGGGACACGAAGTTTCAACCCAAGGTTTCAACGCAAAGTTTTGATAATCAGACCTGCAACATGGCTGGGAAAGAGATCAAGACAGACAACGTAATTCCAGTCAGCATGGAGGATTTAACAGAAGAGCAGAAACAGCAGATTGAGCAAACTATGGCCAACTTTCAGAAGCTGTGTTTAGAGTCCTTCAGCATGACATGACAAGGGCCGATTCAGAAATCCCAGTTTCCGAAGCCGGTATTGGTTGGAGAATCGAGCCATACACAACCCGAGAGCCCACCGATTAAACCTTTGCAGGAGATGGTCAATGAGGCTGTACACCACGCGCTCATTAATCAGTCGGGGATCTTGGTAAATACATTACATAACCTCATCAAGAAGACTGTTGATGGATCGATTGCCCAAGAACCAACTCGGGGTCCTGTTTACCTTCCACCGAAGGTTGAACCAACTCAGATGACTTACAACATCAGCAGAGATATACCAGAACACATGTTTGCACAGAACCAGGCTGGGGGGCAACAGGATATTCCTGCTGGGTACCATCGGACTGCCTACTATGGAGGATATCAGCAGAATTATCCAGGAGGCGGAGCCGATCCGGGTACTTATCAGAGGGAGTATAATAGGCAAAATCGGCAACAAACTCCACCCGTGCAATACCAACAAGACAACCTGAGGGAAGAAGATCTATCAACAAAGGTTGCTGAGATAGTAAGGGAGCAGTTCGGGATCAAACCCAAGGAACAAACATTCATGTATCGGCATCCATATCCTGAGTGGTTCGACAGAGTTCCGTTACCGCACCGATACAGGGTCCCGGATTTTTCTAAGTTCTCAGGGCAGGATAACACGTCTACAGTGGAACATGTCAGCCGATTCTTGGCACAGTGCGGGGAGGCATCGGTTGAAGAAGCTCTGAGGGTTAGGTTTTTCCCTTTGTCATTATCAGGATCGGCTTTTACATGGTTTTCCTCGTTGCCACCGAATTCCGTTCGGGGGTGGGCCGATCTGGAGAAACAGTTTCACAAATACTTCTTCGCTGGAATTCATGAGTTGAGATTGTCAGATTTGACATCGGTTAAGCAACGTCCCGATGAAATAGTGCCGGAATACGTTCAGCGATTTCGGGACATCAGAAACCGATGTTACAGTTTAAACTTGAGCGATGGGCATCTGGCCGATCTGGCTTTTTAGGGACTCTTGGCGCCGATCAAAGAGAGGTTTTCATCTCAAGAGTTCGAATCCTTGGCGCATTTGGTACAGAGGGTATCGGCTCATGAAAGCCGATTTCAGGAAGCAAAGAAAGATAAATTTCAAAGACGAGTTGCTCAGATGCAAGTTTACTCATTGGACTCAGACGACGAGGAATCCGATGCTGAAGTTGGGTTGGCGGAGTGGACCAGGAACAAGAGATTAGTATCGTGCCCATGGGTCAAAGATATTGGCAAGGAGGAGCGGTATGATTTTGATATTAGCAAGGCCGATAAAATCTTTGACTTGCTGTTACAAGAGAAGCAGATACAATTGCCGCCAAATCACGTGATTCCATCAGCCGAAGAACTGAAGAAGAAAAGGTATTGCAAATGGCACAATACTATATCACATCATACTAACGAGTGCAAAGTTTTTTGGCAACAAATTCAGTTAGCTGTCGAGCAGGGAAGAATCAAGTTCGAAGACAAGAAGCCGATGAAGATTGATAAGCATCCGTTCCCTGTAAACATGGTGTATGCAGGATCATCATCAAGAGATCAGGCCGATGGAGCAAGACGTCAAAAATATAAGTCAAGGATTACTTCATCGGACATGATAGAGAAGTATTCAAGATACGAGGAACAGAGGGATGAGCTAGAAAGATATAATCCGCATTGGGACTGCCCGTTTTTTCGGTTCTGCTGGGATCAAGGAATGAGACTGCCATTAGCTGAAAATTGCCCCGAGTGCAGCAGTGCAGGGAATCGGCATGATCACCAGCGGGAGTTTTCGCGGGATCGGGCTCTTGGGAAAAGAGCATCGGTTCATAGCCGATTAGGGCCGATCCATGAAGAGTTCCTTGAAGAGGATGAAGAGGAAGAAGAGGAAGTACGTGAAGAACAAGTCCAGAATCCTCAATGGTGCCCTCGTGGGATATTCACGAAGAATCAGAAGAGGAGGGCACAGCGTTTACGACACCGAGAGCAACAGGAAGAACAGAGTCAAGATCAGGGAGAGGCCGATCATCATCACAAGAAAACTAAACAGGTTTGGCGCGTGAAGAGAAAAGGTGATGAACCTGATCAATCGGCCCCAGCAAATATGGTGTTCTTTTTGCCTCGGGAATACAGAGCACTTTCATCAGATGAAGAAGGCGATGAGGAGATTTTTGCTCAGCTAACGTTACAACCCGATCAGGCTATATTTGACAAACCTGAGGAATCAGAGCATCGGCACCTAAAGCCATTATACATCAAGGGCTATGTGAATGGGAAGCTGATGGCAAAGATGCTGGTTGATGGAGGAGCAGCAGTTAATCTCATGCCTCATGCCACATTCCAAAAATTGGGGAAGACTGCCGAAGACCTGATCAAGACAAATATGGTGCTAAAGGACTTCGGTGAGAATTCATCAGAAGCTAAAGGTGTGTTGAACGTGGAGTTGACAGTAGGGAATAAGACATTACCCACCACGTTCTTTGTCATTGACGGGAAAGGGTCGTATAGTTTGCTTCTCGGTAGGGACTGGATTCATGCAAACTGCTGTGTGCCCGCGACAATGCATCAGTGTTTGATACAATGGCAGGGAGATCAAGTCGAGGTAGTGCTAGCAGATCGGTCGACCAATATTGCCATGACCGATCTACCAGTCTGGGAAGCCGATAGTGTTGACTGCCTATCCAGAAAAATATGGGAAGGAGATTACCTTAAGGTCACTAGCCAGGGGATACAGCCGATTCAGCAAGTCGGCTCTGAATTGTTACTCTGATGGGCTCTATTGAAGACTTCGAGGGGAAACTGGGGCAAGGATTTACGTCGGCTGATGATTCGGAAGAGATTGATATAGGACCGGGAGATAAGCCAAGGCCGACGTACATAAGCAAAAAATTAAGTCCTGAGCTACGAGAGGAATTGATAGCACTATTGAAGGAATATCGGGATTGTTTCGCCTGGGAGTACCATGAGATGCCAGGATTAAGCCGATCGATTGTTGAACATCGGCTGCCCATTAAACCAAGATATCGGCCATTCAAGCAGGCTCCAAGGAGATTCAAGGCAGAATTATATGAGCCGATCAAGGCGGAGATTACAAGGTTATATGATGCCAAATTTATAAGACCATGCCGATATGCTGAGTGGGTTTCTAATATCGTCCCGGTGGAGAAGAAAAATGGAAAATTGAGGATATGTATTGATTTCCGGGATCTGAATAAAGCTACCCCCAAGGATGAATACCCAATGCCGATAGCGGATTTATTGGTGGATGCAACCTCAGGCCACAAGATTATCAACTTCATGGACAGCAATGCAGGATACAATCAGATTTTTATGGCTGAAGAAGATATACATAAGACTGCGTTTCGGTGTCCAGGAGCTATCGGCTTGTATGAGTGGGTAGTAATGACTTTTGGATTGAAAAGTGCCGGTGCGACTTATCAAAGAGCGATAAATTTTATATTTCATGATCTCATCGGCTTATTGGTAGAGATTTATATTGATGATGTGGTGGTCAAGTCTAAAAGTGAGGAGAGCCATATAGCCAATCTACAAAAAGTACTGGAGAGAGCCAAGAAATACGGACTAAGAATGAATCCCAATAAGTGCGCTTTTGGTGTATCGGCTGGGCAATTTTTGGGTTTTATGGTTCATGAGCGAGGGATTGAAGTTAGTCAGCGAAGTATTAGAGCCATTAAGACTACAGAGCCACCAAGCAATAAGACAGAGTTGCAATCGTTGATCGGCAAGATTAATTTTGTGAGAAGATTTATATCAAATTTGTCAGGGAGAATTGAGTCTTTCACGCCGTTGTTGAAGTTGAAGGCCGATCAAGAATTTGTGTGGGGGGCAGCACAGCAGAAGGCATTTGATGAAATCAAGAGTTATCTGGGTTCCCCACCTGTTCTAATTCCGCCGCAGAAGGGGATGTCGTTCAAATTGTATTTGTCAGCCGATGAGAAATCCATCGGATCTATTTTAATACAAGAGTTTGAAGGAAAAGAGCGAGTTGTGTTTTATCTGAGCAGAAGACTTCTGGATGCTGAAACGAGATATCCTGCGGTGGAGAAATTATGCCTGTGTTTATATTTCTCGTGTACGAAGTTAAGGCATTACATCCTATCGGCTGAGTGTACAGTAGTCTGCCAGGCCGATGTGGTCAAATATATGTTGTCGGCTCCAGTCTTGAAAGGGCGAGTTGGCAAGTGGGTTTTTGCTTTGACGGAGTTCGACTTAAGATATGAATCGGCTAAAGCAATTAAGGGACAGGCAGTGGCCGATTTCATTGTGCAACACAGAGGGGCTCACGAAGACTATGTAGAGCCGATCCCATGGACTTTGTTTTTCGATGGATCGGTTTGCAAGCATGGATCTGGTATCGGCTTGGTTATCATATCGCCTCGGGGGGCAAGTTTTGAGTTTGCTTTTACGATTAAGCCTTATCGGACTAATAATCAGGCAGAGTATGAGGCGGTGCTAAAAGGACTTCAACTCTTAAAGGAGATCGGAGCCGATGTCATAGAGATAATTGGCGATTCTTTATTAGTGGTCAAGCAGTTGTCTGGAGAATATGAGTGCAAGGATGATGTTTTGAGGTCATATTATGAGGAGTGTACAGATTTGTTAAGAGATTTCAAGATAGTATCAATAGATCATATTCCCAGGGAGCAGAATTTAGAAGCCAATGATCTTGCACAGATTGCTTCAGGGTATCGGCTGAATAGGCAGGTTGAGGTTGAGATAGCCGATATTGATATCCAGAACAAGGCCGATGACTGGAGACAGGAGTTAGTTGATTACTTGCAAAATCCATCGCAATCAGTTTCCAGGAAAATTCGGTATAAAGCTACTAAATATGTGCTGCTTGATGGGGAGTTGTATTATCGGACTTTTGAGGGAGTTCTGCTTAGGTGCCTGAATTTGGAAGAAGCCAAAGTGGTTATGTGCGAGGTGCATGAAGGCGTCTATGGGACTCATCAATCGGCGCACAAGATGAAGTGGTTGCTGAGAAGAGTAGGGTATTTTTGGCCGACAATGCTGGAGGATTGCTTTAGGTATTATAAAGGGTGTCAAGATTGTCAGAAATTTGGAAATATACAGCGAGCACCAGCATCGGCTATGAATCCTATCATCAAACCGTGGCCGTTCAGAGGTTGGGGAATTGATATGATCGGCCAGGTTTTTCCTCCATCAAGTAAAGGGCATAAGTTCATATTGACGGCAACAGATTATTTTACCAAGTGGGTAGAAGCGGTTCCTTTGAAGAAAGTTACGTCCAAGGAAGCGATCGAGTTTGTAAAGGAGCATATTATTTATCGGTTTGGGATTCCTCAGACGATAACTACTGATCAGGGGTCTATCTTTGTGTCTGATGAGTTTCAACAGTTTGCTGCCAGTATGGGAATCAAGCTATTAAATTCGTCGCCTTATTATGCTCAGGCCAATGGACAAGCAGAAGCTTCTAACAAGAGTTTGATCAACTTGATTAAGCGGAAAATTGATGAGCAGCCACGGCGATGGCATACTACGTT
Source organism: Oryza meyeriana var. granulata (assembly GCA_003991445.1). Lineage (NCBI taxonomy): Eukaryota > Viridiplantae > Streptophyta > Magnoliopsida > Poales > Poaceae > Oryza > Oryza meyeriana. The sequence goes on along the minus strand of RYFJ01003030.1, from coordinate 101,905 downwards.
AGCCGATTCATTATGGGCCTATCGGATGGCATGTCATGGATCTACTCGGGTGCCGCCGTATCAATTAGTATATGGACATGAGCGGTTTTGCCATGGGAGACTAACATCGGCTCTAGGAGAATTTCTTTGCAGAATCAGTTGACAGCCGATGATTATTATAACTTAATGACAGATGAACTTGAAGATTTAGCTCAGAATCGGTTGAGGGCATTGGAAAGGATCAAGGAAAATTAGGCTAAGGCAGCTCGGCATTACAACAAAAAGGTGGTGACTAAGTCGTTTGCCGAGGGAGATCTTGTATGGAGGTTGATTTTGCCGATCGGGTCCAGAGATAATAAGTTTGGAAAATGGTCGCCTAATTGGGAAGGGCCCTATCGGATTAATCGCTGTGCGCCTGGTAATGCCTATGTGTTAGAAGATCTTGATGGGACAGAGTTTGCTAAAGCGCTTAACGGAAAATATCTCAAGAAATATTACCCTAGCGTGTGGATCGATTCTTAAATCGGTTAAGTATAGCCGATTTCTAAAATAGTCCAGAAAGCCGATGTTTTGCATCGCCTAGAGATAGCCGATATCAAATGGTGTCGCCTTTAGATCAAATAAACAAAAATAATACTAAGGGGCAATTGAAGGAAACAGACAGCAGGGCTGATCAAGTTATATTACAGCACAGCCAGCAATCTTAGCCTCTTGGTCTTGGATGGCTTGTGGTAAGCCGATAAGCTGGGATTCTGTGGATTCGAGGTCCTTGCGAACTTTTTCAAGTTCTCCAAGCAAATCGGCTTCTTTCTTCTTCAGTTGATCTAGCTTGGATTGGAGCTCTTGGGGGACAGCTGCCATGTCATCAAGTTTCTTCTTGTCTATCTGGGCTGATAGCCGATCGGTTTGGATATCTTGGGTGATCTTTTGTTGGTCAGCACGATCGGCTATGCGCTGTCTAAGCTTGATGAGCTTAAACCTGTGAGACTCCAGGTATGCTGTAGGGGTTAGCGCGTCAACGAGTTCTTTGGGCAGATGATGTTCGATTTCTGCAAGTCTTGCCCGGATAGGCCCGCAATCTTCCACCAACGCATCGATTGGGTTGTCCAGCCGATTGTTGATGCTTGTTAAATAATCGCGCACATCGGCTGGGAACGATGGTTTGGTTGCTGCGCTGGTGGTTGGTTCGTCTTCTGCCTCTAGATACTTGCCGATGTCGAAGGAGAACAAATCGGCTAAGGACTGCGAAATTGATATCGGTAAGGGGATCGGTAAAAAAGTTAAGAGCATGATGCGGGCATAAAGAGGCTACCTGAGGAAGGACATCGGCAGCTCGGGTGACATCGGCTTCCAGGAGATGAATAGGTTGTTCTTCGGAGGGGCCGATGTTAGCCAATGGAATAGCAGCAGTCTCGTCGACAGTTGGAGGACTTGGTGCCGAAAGTGGAGCAGCAGAGGAAGCCATCGGCTCAGGGCTTGGAGGAGTAATAGAAGAAGGGTGAAGTTCTAGAGCCGATGATTCGAGCTGAACAAGGATTTAGTGAGATAAATAAGGAAGCGGGTAATAATAATAACAAGACTTGGCGTATACCTGAGGAGATGAGGGAGCCGATGTTGTGTGAGGAGAAGGCGACGTTGGGGCGACGACATCGGCATCGGTTTTCTGCTTCTTCAGGGAGGGGCGATGCGCTAACTTCTTCCGCTTTTGTCCCATCGGCCGGGGCGCCTTGAGGAGAGCCGATGGGGATGGAGCGTCGCGCCCTAAGTTTGGGGTAGCCGATGGAGGTTGATACAGAATCGGCCGACCACTGTTGCTTGTTCTCGAGGGTTCGACGCTGGCAGCCTGCAAAATAAGAGTTAGAGATGATTGGAGATGATGGTTGAAGCTTGCAGGTGTTACCTCTTCGTCAGATTCGGTGTACTCAGTATCAAGGCGGGAACAATAACAGGTGACCGCTAAGTTGAATAGGTGTTTTTTCCATTCTGACCACCATCGGACGAAAAGCTTGGTGTTGGCAGTGCAGATGTATACCTCGGTGGCGGCGCCTAGAGGAAGGGAATCTGTCAGAGTCCGCATCCGGTCGTATTCTAGGGCGTTGCTGACATTGCCCCGGGCCTGGAGTTTATCAGTAAAGAATAGGCTGATCGGAAGCTGGCCAAGGCCAAACTGACGGGAACCGACCGATGGATAATAAAATTCATATGAAGGCTGCGATCGGCCCAAAGAGAAGCCAGTTGGAAGAAGACGAGGGGTGATGGCCGATAGGAAGATGGCCTTGGACTCATCATTTTCCAGAGCTTTGAGTGGGTCGAAGTTAGAAGGCATCTCGAATGATGATGCATCATTATAAGCAAACCAGAGAGTGGCCTCCCTAGTGAAGCCATAGTAAAATCCCTTGAACCACTGACTAAGTTCAGCAGGGATTATCTTACCGCCAGAGAGAGCCGATGCAGCTTCGCCCATAGAGGTGCATCGGCGGTAAACGGGATCTTGGTCTTCTGTGTAATCAGCCGGAAAGGATTGATCGGAGAGAAAAGTCCCAGGGACAGCCTTGGAGGTGTAGATATTAAGCCAGAGCTGAACAAACCACCAAGGACCCCCGATGTGGCCGATGGGCTGGCCGGCCGATAACTTAGTTGCCACTTGGTGAAGCAGGTGATAGGTGGCGCCAAGGAGGAATTGCCCCAAGGGGATCTATTTCCGATCAACCAATCATTCTGCTAAACATTGCATGTTGACTGTCGGACCAAGGGTTGCGCCACCAAAAACAAACCGCTCCAGCCATAAGTTCAGGAAAGCAACATGTTCCCGGTCATCAACCGATCCAATTCCCTTGTTGTGAAGAGATATGTACTTGGACCAGCCGCCGATGTTCTTTGCTTGGAGCCGATGAGCGGGTTTGAAGCGAAGTCTGAAAGGGTCAATGTAGCTCGTTGTGTCAAGACAGGTGAGCATGGTTACATCCAGCAAGGTAGGGGTCATAGGCCCGTGCCCAAACAGGAAGGCATTGAGAGCATCGGACCAGAAGTATGAGGCTGACGCAAGCAGGGATTCATTTTTCTCCATATCGGCCAGAGAAAGATTGATGCAGTGTCCGATGTGAGATTCTTCCCAGCAGGTTCTCTTTGCAGCCGACACCCTGAGGTACCAATCTCTCCACCCGGGCAGTTTGCTCGGCCTTGACCTGAAGCTGTTGGTCCAGTCATTGACTCGCATGGCCGAGTTCTTGAAAGGAATACGCTGGGTCTCGGCGGTTATAAAATCTGTGGGGTCTTCACTACCCATGGGGCCATGATAGAAAAAGCCGGGGTAATCGGCGGCCGGAATCAAGATCTGGGCTCTAAGATGCTACAGTAAACAAGAACACGACGAAGAACAGATGAAAAACGGGGCAGATCGGGTTCGTCTAAGTTGCAGATTGGGGAAAAATAATCGGGTGAGAAGATTACCTCAGGAACTGCAGATGTCGATGCCATCGCGGGAGTGGGAGAAGATGCAGGGATCGATGGCCAGAGAAGAAGGTTGCGACGACTCGTCTGGATTCGCTAGAGCTTGGTGAAGATTTGGAAGATGAAGCGGTGGTGCTCTAATGATGTGAAAGCGTAAAAAAGGCAAGAAGACGAAGCGTTTTTATAGAGATGTGACAACCGAGCGGGAATCGAGGCCGTTGGCACTGTTTCAAATATTTATGGCAAGTAAGCTATCTTGGGCCGCCTCGGTATGGAAGAAATCTGGAGGCCCAAAAAATGAAAGAATTTCGAAGTCCTATAGAAGAACTCCGAAATTGGGGGGCATGTGTTAACGCCAAAATTTGGTAAGGCCCTGTAGCAGATTCGGTCAAAGGAGAGATTGCAGTCAACTGACGGAGAAAAGACCGGAATCGGAAAGGAGCCGTGAAGACCGTTACTTGGCAGTTATTTACTGTACCTATTAGTTAGGCAGGTATTTATCTTTAGGAAACCTGACCTCGTGTCCGGTCAGGATTAGTTAGCGTTTTTCTGTTGTGGATAGGAAATCATGTATCGTGTCCTATCAGGACTGTGTCAACTCGGGGTATATATACGTATGCCCGGGTGCCTTGTAAATCATCACAACGATCAATACAAACTTCGGCGCATCGCCACCCTTTCGACAGGATCCTGCTTCTCGAGCCGGGCTGCATCGGTTAGGTCCGAACTCCTGCGAGAGGGTAAGTCTCGTCACCCCTGCTACCTATCGGCTAGGACTTCCTCGGTTAGGTCCGATATTCTAGTCGGTTTATGGTAGTCGGCTTACCACGATATATTTAGTTTATCTATGGCTGCATCAGTTCAGTTTGACCTCATAGATTAATTAGGTGTATCACATCACGCGTGCGTAGATTGTATCGGCTTACTGGGAGCGGTTTAGCATCAGTTTGTGCTGCATCGGTTAGGTCCGACCTACTAAACTGCTAGCAATAAACCGATCCTGCTAAGCCGATGCTTTATGCGCAGGCGTCTTATCGGGGTGTATAGCCGGTAAGTTATCTTCATCACGATCGCATCATATCTATCGGCCCATTGAGGTATCGTTATCATCGTCGGTCTGTGCTGCAACGGTTGGGTCCGATCTACTAGACTGACGATAATAGCTTTACTCTTGATGAGCCGATAGGTGTTATGCGATGGTGTTATCGGAGCGCTTAGCCGATAAGTTATCTGTCGAAGCCGCCTACGTTTATTCATTGTCTTATTTTATAATCGTTCTGTTCAATAGTCGGCTGGATCATCAATTATCTATCATTTACGTTATTGCATGCTTTATCACATATTCTTGCCTGTATTATTGTTACGATCGGCTAAGGGCTAGCCAATTGGTTTATTCTGCCGATCCAAGTGCAAGTACAAGCAGGTTCCCGGGCACGACCCCAGGCAAGAGCCCGGGCACGAGCTTAGGTAAGGACCCGGATACGAGCCCGGACAGCGGATGAAGACCCCGGGAGCCGATATAAGCAAGGACCCGGGCACGGACGTATTTTCACGGCAACACCAGTAACACTAGACTATGATCGGCTAGGATTTATTTGATTTATTTATCTATGCATTTTGACTGTTTATTTTATCAAGTTTATAGCCGGTTTTTGAATATCCCTTCGATGATCGGCTAGCGCGATACTTGTTTATTATTATGCTCTTACTCCTGCCATCATCGGCTTTAAGCCGATGTATAAGTGCTACAGTGCGTATCGGCCATCGGCCGATGAGACGAGTCCAAGCCGGCTTCCAGCCGATTGGCTCACAAATTCAACATTCCTTTCTCCTTGTCAATTACAGGGTCAAATTGACTGGCACGCCTGCGAACTTCAAGACTTTAGGACTTACACTGGAGTGAAGCAAATCTCCCAAGCCTTCGCGTGTCACCCAGGACGCCGGACGGCCCCCGGTGGGTTTTCGGCGTCAACAGCTGCTCGGCTGCTGCGGGCGGCTAGGTCGTGAAGATGTGACAGCGCACGCCTTCGCTGCCAGAGCGTGGAAAAATGAAGCCCTCTTAGTCAAAAGTTCTCTGACTGTACAGGGAGCCGGCCCATGGGGAGCCGTCACGAGAGTCCACAGTGGCAGAGCAGGCGACAGGGGCGACGCGCCCCGTCGCCTCGCCATTAATGCGTGTGGTTGGAACAATTGGTCCTCTCGAGTCAAGCTTAGGCCCGGGGCAAAGAACTCGTCGAGCCCTCCACGCGTACAAGGCACCGAGTTCCTCGGGGACGAAGCTGTGGGCCCCGGGCCCGGGAATCCCCCAGTAATGTGCCCCGGGGACGCGACCCGAGGCTGGAGCTGTGGGTCCCGGGACCGGGGGGCGAGGCCCGGGCACGGGAAGTCCCAGTAATGTGCCCCGGGGACGCGACCCGAGGCTGGAGCTTTGGGTCCCAGCACCGGGGAGCGAGGCCTGGGCACGGGAAGTCCCAGCATGTTCCCGGGGACATATCCCAGGACTGAGGAGGAGGCTCCTGGGTCCGTGGGGGTGAGGCCCGTGCTCGGGAAGGTCCCCGGGACGCGGGGCCCGAGGAGGGGGTTCCCGGGACCGGGGGGCGAGGCCCGGGCACGGGAAGGTCCCTCGGACGCAGGGCCCGAGGTGGATGGGAGCCGTCGTCGCGACTCGCCCGGGGAAGGTGCTCCCGGGCCCGGGCAGTGCTTGGGCCCTAGGCACTCAGCGAGAGAACGGCCGTAGCCGGCCCGCCACTTGTGCGAAATGTGGGCCCCGGGGGAGCTGACGTGGCCGAAGACCCAGGCGTCCCTGGGGTATGTGGGGCCCCCAGTCCCGTTTCACCGACAGGCACACTTAGCCGTTTCGGACTGATGAATCAACTCTCCAAATATCTCTTTATTTCTGAATTCGGCGCGTTGGATTTGTATTATGAATGGGTAAATATTATGGCAAGTCTGCGATGAGGATGGATGGTTACTGCACTTATTTGGTTTTTATTTGAGATCCCATCTATCTATATATTTCGCGTTGTCATAGTAATTACTCTCCATAATGCATCTCCGGGGTGCCCACATTAGGGAAGTTTAAGATTCTAAGAAGCAGCTGGTGAGAAATCAGCTGATGAGAATCTGGTTTTCCAGCTTCTGGCTTCTAGTTCATTTTTTGGATTCTACAATTACAGATTCTCAGAATCTGAATGAGAATTTAGACTGTTTGGGGAGCTTCTGCCAGCTGAAGATTGTGAAAAAGGTTACAACTATTAAAAACTGCTTCAAACATGGTCTTATACTATCTTGTGTCTATCACTAGTATATATTTTAAAGAGCCTCTTATTAAAATTGCTTGCAGATGACATGTAGACATCTAAAATTTAATGAGCTCCACTAAATTTGTTGTCACATCGCTATACAGCATAGTGACTGTGCACCACACTAGAATCACAATCACCGATCTAATTGTCCGGGAAGAAAAAAATTAATGCAACCATCGCGTTCGCCATCGCAGCCGGCCGCCGGCGGCGGGTTCACCTCATCGAGCCCGCGTCACGGCCCCCGACGCGAACGCCCGGAGATTTCTCTCCGACGACCCGCCGATCCCGACCGCCTCCTCGGCCCGCTCCCTCCAGCGCTCCGCCTGTGCCCGGACACCACCGTCTCCGTCCGCCATGATCAGCTCGACGCACCGCTGCAGCTCGCCGCGCTCGACCACGCCCTCGCCGTCCAGCCGCGCGCGCACGCCGGCGCCCATGCACGCCTCGACCAGCCACGCCACCGTCGGCTGGTCCGTCCACTGCGGCACGGCCACCATCGGCACGCCGCGGGTGATGCTCTCCAGCGCCGAGTTCCACCCGCAGTGCGTCACGAAGCAGCCCACCGCCGGATGCGACAGCACCTTCATCTGGTCGCACCACTCCACCACCATCCCTTGCCTGTGCCCTTCGCCGCCTCTGTCCAAGGTTGCGCCTCCTTCACCGGCGCCCTGACGCGCCACCCACAGGTACGGGCGGCCGGTGGCCTCGAGGCCGCACCTCATCTCCTCCTTCTGCCGCTTGCTCATCGATAGGAGGGTCCCGAACGAGACGTAAACCACGGAGCGCGCCGGCTTCGTGTCCAGCCAATCCATGCACGCGTTCGCATCGTCTCGCCAGAACATGTCCGTGTTCGACAGAGACGCTTCGTCGTCCGGCACCACCGGCCCGACGGCGAGGACCTCCAGCTCCGGGACGGCGCGTAGCGCGTCGGGCTCCAGCGCGTCGAACGTGTTGACGAGCACCTTGGGCTTGAGCTCGTCGAGCTCCGTGAACAGGTCGCGCAGCATGTCGAGCAGCAGGTAGTGCCGGTGCTCCGGCGAGGTGATGGACACAGCGGAGGGGAGCTCGTCGGACCTGAGCGGCGGCATCCCCGGCAGGCGGACGACGGCGTCGTGGCCAGGATCGTTCGCGCAGGAGGCGAGGACCGCGTCGTGGCCGTGGAAGTAGTGGTAGTACACGGCGAGCACCGCCGCCGGCTGGATCCAGTAGATCGCCGCCGGGATGCCGAGCACGCGCGCGACTTCAGGAACCCACACCACGAGGAACGTGTACACCATGCACGTGACGGGCCGCCCCCGCTCCGCGAGGCCAGCGACGACGGCGGAGAGCGACTCGCTCCCCACGGCGCGGTTGCGCGCCTTGTAGTTGTCCGTCCCGTGCACCTCCGGCTTGAAGCCGTCGTCGTAGCCGTCCGAGTGCGGGGTGTACGTCACGCCGGCGTCGTCGATGGCCTCCTCGTCCGGGGACGCCAGGGACGGGAACAGGAGGCGGTGCGCGGAGACGGCGGTGGAGAAGGTGACGCGCGCGCTCGGCGTCGACGCCATCAAGCGGGCGGCGAGGCGTCGCGCCGGGTTGATGTGGCCCTGTATCCCGCTCACCACGAAGAGGAAGTGCGGCGCAGGAGAGTTCTCCATTGCCATTGAGAGATATGATCAGAGGCTGCACTGAGACCTGCAGTTTTATGGTTTTGCAAGAGCTGAATTTTAATTGCCCTCGCTGATAATTAATCTTATTGTCAACGAGAACATGGGAGAGTTGGATCTAGGAACATTCTAACAAGATTCCTGGGGTATTTTTTAGATGTTAATTCATTTCTTTTGAGTTTTGCACTTTTGTTCAGTCACAATATGCTTTTGAGTTTTTTTTTTCGTTGCCTGGTCGCCGTTAAACACTGGTGGGGTGTTAGATTTTTTGCCATATTGTCCTTCATTATCAATACTCCTACAATGGAGTAACGCACAAACCGTTGCCTACTCCGATGCCCTCCTACTCCCATCCTGCTGAATTGTTCCACTGTGCAACAGTCCTTGTCATCTCTGGCCACACGCCTACATCTACTGCTCACTCGGCGCAATGTCGGTATTTGGACCCTCTCAACCTTGAAGCGGATTTGTATCATGTCTTTGGTGGATTTACCGCAGACGTCTCCGTTGCACGAATACACCGTCCATATACATCGGATGGATAGCTTTTGTCCTATTTTTTTAATCTACAACTTATCAGGCTTCTTTGGGTAGAAAGATTTTTGAGAAAAAAATGGAGGAATCCAATCCAAAGAAATAATTCTTATATGAGTTATTTGGATTGTAGGATTGCTTCAAAAGAAATTCAAAGGACCGGAAAAACTTCTTCATATTTTGGAGGAATTTTAGCATGAGATCCAATCTCATTGTTTCAAATTACTTTGAGATTTGTAGGCATCTTCTCTCTTTCTCTCTCCATTCTCTCTCTAGCAAGTCAATATATAATCTGCAAATTTTTTTGTTTTTCCTACGATACATTCAAACACATGTTTTCAATAATTCATATAGTTTTCTTTTTTATAGGATTTAATATGATATGATACTTTAATCCTATTTTTTTTTCTATTCTTGTATTTTGAAAATTCTTCGTACCAAATAAGCGCTTATATGTTTTCTTGTCTCGTGAGGATGAGTCCACAGCACACAGGAGCCAACCAGGCAGTCCCAGCCAACGCCTCGCGCGGCGGTGGCAGTGGCGAAGGCGGCTGCCACGGGCTCGCCGACGTCAACGGCTTGAACAGTCAGAGCCATCCATGGCTTCATTCCTCTTGCTAGTACAAATATGTTGACGAACAGAGGTTACAAGTGTACAACCATATGTTTTTTTTTTGTTTGTGTGATGAAAAATTGGCAAAGAAAATATAAAATGAGTATAGATTAACGTGGGTCAGATAGCGAGATCTATGTCTGAAAATAGAGTTTGGTCTATTGATGTGTAGATGCTTAGGGTTAACTTTGGTCAGCGACGGATTAGGACTAGACTCAGGAGAAGTTGAGTTTAACAATTGAGATATTGGATGATAAAATTAAACACAAGTGTATACGGTTGATGGACGCCGTGTGAAAAAATCGTCACAAGTCTTAGTGGCACGTTTCAAATTTACAAAGAAAATTGGAAGAGAAAGAGATACAAGAGAAAAGCAGCACATGGTGCATTTGCATGCTGCTGCAGTAACCGGAGTACTGTAGCGAGCTCACATGCATACGTACTGCATTGGGGCTGGATGACTGTTGGCAGTCACAGGGGTAGGCCGAGCAGGGAGAGGACCAGTGGCCCGGGAGCAGGGATCGGTCGGCGGCCCATCAGAAGCGCTGGCGCCCCAGGGGCCCCAGGCAGAGGGCAGGCTTCGGCGGTTGGAATTCTAGAGTTTTTTTTTTTTTTAAATCCTCATCCAGAAATCAACCGAGGCATATATGATATAATTGATAATCAAAGTCATTATTTACATAGCATAAGTATTTATTATAGAGGTGAATGGTACCTCTCAAAACAATAAAATATCTAACAGCGGTAAAACTAAGATTCGCGTGACAAAACCCTCTCTAGGTGCTTGATTGGGACTCCCGCTTAATCCTCCAAGCAGTCCTCCTCGCTATAGTACTTCTCTGAATGATAATTGTTGATTGCAAGGTGAGTACATAAAATACTCCGTAAGCCACACAGTAAATATGCAAGTGCACAGAATAATAAAGGATAACATAATATGGCTTAAATTTGCATAAAAGCGTTTAATAAAAAAAATTTAAGAGAGTAAATAAGACATTAGTTATTAAACAGTATTGATCAACACTATACCGCTCACCAAAACAGTATAGGCCCAACCACTCCAACCTGGAGCTAAACATATTCCACCAATTAACAGGCAAGTTTAAGTAAAGTGGGACTAATCACAGAAAACATTGCTAGGCTTGCCCTTAACTATGGGTACGGCTATTTGAATAGTTTTACTTTGGTCAGAGGTATACCAATTTACCCACAAGACACAACTTCACAACACATCATTGTGCGCCTTGATACCACCACGGTACCTCGGAAAGGAATTGTGACAGAATTATCCATATAACTCGCACAATAGGAGAGCCTTCCGCCGAACCTCTGGTCTCCGGTAGGGGTGATCAAGTACCTTCCCGCAAGACGGCCCGATGCCCGAAGCATGGTCTTATTGTCACTGCCATGTGTGGACTTATACCAGCCACAAACACGCCCTGGAGCCTCCTATTGAACTCGGCACACTTTAAACTCCTGCTATCCCATTCTAGCTTATGGTTAGCACGAGTGTTGCTTTGCAACAAATAGTCCATAAACCGGTCCTTAACTGTCACGAGCACCGCCAGCAACATTCACAACCATGGTGCTCGCAACCCACCTTTTTAATCAAGTTTTAGTAAACCATTAAATTGTCCTGGCACGACCATAGTCGAAAATGAAATCATCATTTCATGTGAACCAAATATTATAATCAAAGTTAATGTTACAGCCTCGAAATTATTTTATAGTTTGCTAGGCAGAGCTAAGCAGAATTCTAGAGTTATTCTAGCTAACCAGTAAATAAAGCTAGCTAGTTAAAATTATCCCATAGGTACAATGTCCAGTAATCAAGTCAAAAGGGCCATAAACAAGGATTAGGGTTTTCCTTTACCGATGATATTCCAAAATAAATACAATGTTGAAGAAAAAGCATAGTTTTAATCGTAGGAACAATATGCTCAAAGAATGCACGTGCGGGGGTGTTGACGCCGAAAACCCGCCGGGGGCCGTTCGGCGTCTGGGAGACACGCGAAGGCCTGGGAGATCTGCTTAGATCCAGTGTAGGTCCTAAAGTCTTGAGGTTCGTAGGCGTGCCAGTCAATTTGACCCTGCAATTGACAAGGAGAAGATATCAAATTTGTGAGCCAATCGGCTGGAAGCCGGCTTGGACTCATCTCATCGGCCGATGGCCGATACGCACTGTAGAACTTATACATCGGCTAAAAGCCGATGTCGGCAAGAGCAATAATATAATAATAAATAAGTATTGTGCTAGCCGATCATCGAAAGAATGCTCAAAAATTGGCTATAAACGAGTAGAATGCATAAGTAAATAGATTAAATAAATCCCAGCCGATCATAGTTTAAAGTTACTGGTATTGCTGTGAAAGTGCTACCCGCGCCCGTGCCCGGGCCCTTGATCACATCGGCTCCCGGGGTCTTCATCCGCTGTCCGTGCTCGTGCCCGGGTTCTTGTCTATGCTTGTGCCCGCGTCCTTACCTGAGGTCGTGCCCGGGAACTCGCTTGTGCTTGCACTCGGATCGGCAGAGTAAACCAATCGGCTAGTCCTTAGCCGATCATAACAGTAATGTAGGCAAGAATACATAGCAAAGCAAGCAGTATAATCGGCTGTATTTAAAAAGATAACTTATCGGCTAAGCACTCCGATAACAACATCGCATGAAATCCATCGGCTTATTAAAAATAACGTTATTATTCAGTCTAGTAGATCGGACCCAACCGTTTGCAGCACAGACTGATAATAATAACGAAATCTCAATAGGCCGATAGATCTAATGCAATCGTGATGTGTATGATAACTTATCGGCTATACACTCCGATAAGACGCTTGCACATAAAGTATCGACTCAGCAGGACTGATTTATCGTTAGCAGTTTAGTAGGTCGGATCTAACCGATGCAGCATAAACTGACGATAAACCGCTCCCAGTAAGCCGATACGATCTATGCACGCATGATGTGATATACCTAATCAATCTATGAGATCAAACCGAACTGATGCAGCCATAGATAAACTAAATATATCGTGGTAAGCCGACTACCATAAACCGACTAGAATATCGGACCTAACCGAGGAAGTCCTAGCCGATAGGTAGCCAGGGTGACGAGACTTACCCTCTCGCAGGAGTTCGGACCTAACCGATGCAGCCCGGCTCGAGAAGCAGGATCCTGTCGGAAGGGTGGCGATGCGCCGAAATTGTATTGATCGAGTGATGATTTACATGGTCCCCGGGCGTACGTATTTATACCCCGAGTTACACAAGTCCTTATACTACACGGTACATGATTTCCTACCAGAAAACGCTAACAAATCCTGACCGGACACAAGGTCAGGTTTCCTAAATATAAACACTTGCCTAATTAATAGGTACAGTAAATAACTGCCAAACAACGGTCTTCATGGCCCCTCTCGGAATCGGTCTTTTCTGGATTAATTTCCGCCAGTTGACTGTAATTTCCCCTTTGACCGAATCTGACATAGGGCCTTACCAAATTTTGGCGTTAACACATGCCCCCCAATTTCGGAGTTCTCCTATAGGACTTCGAAATTCTTTCATTTTGGGCCTCTAGATTTCTTCCATACCGAGGCAGCCCAAGGTAGCCCATTTGCCATAATTGTTTGAAACAGTGCCAACGGCCTCGATTCCCGCCCGATCATCACATCTCTATAAAACGCTTCGTCTTCCTAGCCTTTTTTACGCTTTCACATCACCAGAGCACCACCACTTCATCTTCCAAAGCTTCAACAAGCTCTAGCAAATCCAGACGAACCGTCGTAGCCCTCTTCTTCGGCCGTTATCCCTGCATCTTCTTCCTCTCGCGATGGCATCGGCATCTGCAGTTCCTGAGGTAATCTTCCTAACCGATTGTTTCTCCTGATTTTGTGGCCTAGACGCATCCAATCCGCCATGTTCTTCATCTGTTCTTCGTTATGTTCTTGTTCACTGTAGCATCTTAGAGACCAGATCTTGATCCCGGCCACCGATTACCCAAACTTTTTCTACCATGGCCCCATGGGTAGCGAAGACCCCACCGATTTCATATGTGCCGAGACCCAGCGTATCCCTTTCAAGAACTCAGCCATGCTGGTTAGCGACTGGACCAATAGTTTCAGGTCATGGCCGAGCAAGCTGCCCGGGTGGAGAGATTGGTACACCAGGGTGTCGGCTGCGAAGTGAACCTACTGGGAAGAATCTCATATCGGCCACTGCATCAATCTCTCTCTGGCCGATATGGAAAGAAATGAACCCCTGCTCGCATCGGCCTCATATTTCTGTCGATCCCTCAATGCCTTCCTGTTCGGGCATGGGCCGATGACCCCTACTTTGCTGGATGTCACTATGCTCACCTGCCTGGACACGACAAGCTACATCGACCCCTTCAAGCTCTGCTTCAAACCTGCTCATCGGCTCCAAGCAAAGAACATCGGCGGCTGGTCCAGGTACATATCCATTCATAATAAGGGAACTGGATCAGTCGATGACCGGGAACATGTTGCTTTTCTGAACTTATGGCTGGAGCGGTTTGTTTTTGGTGGCGCAACCCTCGGTCCAACGATCAACATGCAGTGTCTAGCAGAGTGCTTGGTCGACCGGAAACAAATCCCTTTGGGTCAATTCCTCCTCGGTGCCACCTATCAGCTGCTTCACCAAGTGGCGACTAAGCTATCGGCCGGCCAGCCCGTCGGCCATATCGGGGGTCCTTGGTGGTTTGTACAGCTCTGGCTCAATGTCTACACCTCCAAGGCCTTCTCGGGGACTTCTCTTCTCAATCAATCTTTTCCAACTGACCACACAGAAGATCAAGATCCCATCTACCGCCAATGCGTTTCTATGGGCGAAGCTGCATCGGCCCTCTCTGGCGGCAAGATAACCCCCTCTGGACTCAGTCTGTGGTTCAAGAGGTTCTATTACGGTTTCACCAGGGAGGCCACTCTCTGGTTCGCATATAATGATGCATCGTCATTTGAGATGCCTTCCAATTTTGACCCGCTTAATGCTCTGGAAAGCGAGGAGTCCAAAGCCATATTCCTATCGGCCATCACCCCCCGTCTGCTGCCAACTGGCTTCTCTCTGGGCCGATCGCAGCCTTCGTATGAATTTTACCATCCATCGGTCGGCTCTCGCCAGTTTGGCCTTGGTCAGCTTCCGATCGGCCTATTTTTCATTGACAAGCTTCAGGCCCGGGGCAAAGTCAGCAACGCCCTAGAATATGATCGGATGCGGACTTTGACAGACCCCCTTCTTCTAGGCGCCGCCACCGAGGTGTTCATCTGCACTGCCAACACCAAGCTCTTTGTCCGATGGTGGTCAGAATGGAAGAAGCATTTATTCAGCTTGGCGGCCACCTGTTACTGCTCCCGTCTTGACACCGAGTACATCGAATCCGATGAAGAGGTAACCTCCGCAAGTCTTAACCATCATCTCCAATCATTTCTCACTCTTACTTCGCAGGTTGCCAGCGTTGAGCCCCCAACAAGAAGCAACAGCGGTCGGCCGATTCTATATCAACCCCCATCGGCCACTCCAAACTTAGGGTGTGACGCTCCATCCCCATCAGCTCTCCTCAAGGCGCCTCGGCTGATAGGACAAAAACGGAAGAAGCTAGCGCATCGCCCCTCCCTGAAGAAGCAGAAAACCGGTGCCGATGCCGTTGCCACTACGCCATCTTCTCCCCAGACAACATCGGCTCCCTCATCCCCTCAGGTATGCGCTAAGTCTTGACATTAGTATCTGCTCCTATTCATCTTACTAGTTTCCTTTCCAGCTCGAGTCATCGGCTCCAGAACCTCAACACTCCGACATCCCTCCAAGCACTGAACCGATGGCTCCTCCAGCTGCCCCACTCTCGGTACCAAGTCCTCCAACCGTCGTCGAGACTGCTCCTATTCCATCGGCTGACATCGGCCTCTCCAAAGAACAACCTCTTCATCCCTCCGAAGCCGATGCCACCCGAGCTGCCGATGTCCTTCCTCAGGTAACCCCTTTATGCCCATGTTCTGCTTTTAACTTCCTACTAATCCTTTTACCGATGCCAATTTTGCAGTCCTTAGCCGATTTGTTCTCCTTCGACATCGGCAAGTATCTGGAGGCAGAAGACGAACCAGCCACCAGCGCAGCAACAAAACCGTCGTTCCCAGCCGACGTGCGCGATTACTTATCAAGTATCAACAATCGGCTAGACAACCTAATCGATGCGTTGGTTGAAGATTGCGGGCCTATTCGGGCAAGACTTGCAGAAATTGAACACCATCTGCCCGAAGAACTCGTTGACGCGCTAACCCCTGCAGCATACCTGGAGTCTCATAGGTTTAAACTCATCAAGCTCAGACAGCGCATAGCCGATCGCGCTGACCAACAAAAGATAACTCAAGATATTCAAGCCGATCGGCTGTTAGCTCAAGCAGAGAAGAAAAAACTTGATGACATGGCCGCTGCCCCCCAAGAGCTCCAACCCAAGCTAGATCAACTGAAGAAGAAGGAAGCCGATTTGCTGGTAGAACTTGAAGAAGTTCGCAAGGATCTCGAAGCAACAGAATCCCAGCTTATCGGCCTACCGCAAGCTATCCAAGACCAAGAGGCTAAGGTCGCAGCGATGGTGCGTCAAGTCATTCATCGGCGCAAGAACTTGAAGACCATCCCGGGCTCTGATGAGGACGACATCCGGGCCATCAACGAAATTGACCAAATCCGCCTGCACGCAATCAAAACGATCCAAAAGTTCATGTAAATTCATAACCGATGGCCCCCTGAAACATTAATTGTGCCGTAATATATCCTGATCGGCCTTGCTGCTTGCTTTCTTCACCCTTGATAATTTTTCTATTTGCTTGATCTAAAGGCGATATCAATTGATATCGCCTATCTTTAGGCGATCAAAAACATCGGCTTTCTGGACTACTTAGAAATCGGCTACACTTAACCGATTTAAGAGTTGATCCAAACGCTAGGATAATACTTCTTGAGATATTTTCCGTTAAGCGCTTTAGTAAACTCCGTCCCTTCAAGATCTTCTAACATATACGCATTGCCGGGTACACAACGACTAATCTGATAGGGTCCCTCCCAATTAGGTGACCATTTTCCAAACTTAGTATCTCTGGACCCGATCGGCAAAATCAACTTCCACACAAGATCTCCCTCGGCAAACGACTTATTTACCACCTTTTTGTTGTAATGCCGAGCTGTCTTAGCCTTGTTTTCCTCAATCCTTTCCAATGCCCTCAACTGATTCTGAGCCAAATCCTCAAGTTCATCTGTCATTAAGTTATAATAATCATCGGCTGTCAATTGATTTTGCAAAGAAATCCTTCTAGAGCCGATGTTAGTCTCCTAGGGTAAAACTGCTCATGTCCATATACTAACTGATTACGGCAGCACCGAGTAGACCCATGACATCCATCCGATAGGCCTATAGTGAATCGGCTAATGTAGTGTGCCATCGCCGCGGCTGCTCATCAATTTTTCGCTTAATCAACTTGATCAAACTCTTGTTAGAAGCTTCTGCTTGTCCATTGGCTTGAGCATAATACGGCGACGAATTCAATAACTTGATTCCCATGCCGGCAGCAAACTGTTGAAACTCATCAGATACAAAGATAGACCCCTAATCAGTGGTTACCGTCTGAGGAATCCCAAACCGATAAATTATATGTTCTTCAAACTCGATCGTTCTTGGACGTAACTTTTCAAAGGAATCGCCTCTACCACTTGGTAAAATATCTGTTGCCGCCAGTATGAACTTATGTCCTTTACTTGATGAAGGAAAAACCTAGCCGATCATGTCAATTCCCCATCCTCTGAACGGCCACGATTTGATGATAGGGTTCATAGCCGATGCTGGTGCTCGTTGTACATTTCCAAATTTCTAACAATCTTGACATCCTTTATAGTACCTAAAACAATCTTCCAACATCGACGGCCAAAAATACCCTATTCTCCTCAGCAACCACTTCATCTTATGAGCCATTGATGAGTCCCACAGACGCCCTCATGCACTTCACACATAACCACCTTGGCTTCTTCCAAATTCAGGCACCTAAGCAAAACTCCCTCAAAGTCCGATAATACAGGTCCCCATCAAGCAATACATACTTAGTAGCTTTATATCGAATTTTTCTGGAAACCGATTGCAACGGATTTTGCAAGTAATCAATTATCTCCTGTCTCCAGTCATCGGCCTTGTTCGAGGTATCAATATCGTCTATCTCAACCTCAACCTGCCTATTCAGCCGATATCCCGAAGCAATCTGCGTAAGATCATTGGCTTCTAAATTCTGCTCCCTGGGAATATGATCTATCGATACCATCTTGAAATCCTTTAACAAATCCGTACACTCCTCATAATATGACCTCAAAACATCATCCCTGCATTCATACTCTCCAGACAACTGCTTGACCACCAATAAAGAATCGCCAACTATTTCTATGACATCGGCCCCGATCTCCTTTAAGAGTTGAAGTCCTTTTAGCACCGCCTCATATTCTGCCTGATTGTTAATCCGATAAGGTTAATTGTAAAAGCAAACTCAAAACTTGCCCCCCGAGGCGATATGATAACTAAGCTAATACCAGATCCATGCTTGCAAACTGATCCATCAAAAAACAAAATCCATGGGATCGGCTCTACATAATCTTCGTGAGCCCCTCTGTGTTGCACAATGAAATCAGCCACTGCCTGTCTCTTAATTGCTTTAGCCGATTCATATCTCAAGTCAAACTCTGTCAAAGCAAAAATCCACTTACCAACTCTCCCTTTCAAGACTGGAGCCGACAACATATATTTGACCACATCAGCCTAGCAAACTACTGTACACTCAGCCGATAGGATATAATGCCTTAACTTTGTACACGAGAAATACAAGCACAGGCATAACTTTTCCACCGCAGGATATCTTGTTTCAGCATCTAAAAGCCTTCTGCTCAGATAAAACACAACTCGCTCTTTTCCCTCAAACTCCTGTATCAAAACTGACCCGATGGATTTCTCATCGGCTGACAAGTACAACCTGAACGACACTCCTTTCTGCGGCGGAATTAAAATAGGTGGGGAACTCAGATAGTTTTTGATCTCGTTGAATGCCTTCTGCTGTGCTGCCCCCCACACAAACTCTTGATCGGCTTTCAACTTCAATAACGGAGCAAAAGACTCAATCCTCCCTGACAAATTCGATATAAATCTTCTTACAAAATTAATTTTGCCGATCAATGATTGCAGCTCTGTCTTATTGCCTGGTGGCTCTGTAGTCTTAATGGCCCTGATGCTTCGCTGACTAACTTCAATTCCTCGCTCATGAACCATAAAACCCAAAAACTGCCCAGTCGATACACCAAAAGCGCACTTATTGGGATTCATTCTTAGTCCGTATTTCTTGGCCCTCTCCAGCACTTTTTGTAAATCGGCTATATGGCTTTCCTCACCTTTAGATTTGACCACCACATCATCAATATAAATTTCTACCAACAAGCCGATGAGATCATGAAATATATAATTCATTGCTCTATGATAAGTCGCACCGGCACTTTTCAATCCAAAAGTCATTACTACCCACTCATACAAGCCGATAGCCCCTGGACACCGGAACGCAGTCTTATGTATATCTTCTTTAGCCATAAAAATCTAATTGTATCCTGCATTGCCATCCATGAAGCTGATAATCTTGTGACCCGAAGCTGCATCCACCAATAAATCTGCTATCGGCATTGGGTATTCATCCTTGGGGGTAGCTTTATTCAGATCCCGGAAATCAATATATATTCTCAATTTCCCATTTTTCTTCTCCACCGGGATGATATTAGAAACCCACTCAGCATATCGGCATGGCCTTATAAACTTGGCATCATACAATCTTGTGATCTCTGCTTTGATCGGCTCATATAACTCTGCCTTAAACCTCCTTGGAGCCTGCTTGAATGGCCGATATCCTGGTTTAATGGGCAGCCGATGTTCAACAATTGATCGGCTTAATCCTAGCATCTCATGGTACTCCCAGGCGAAACAATCCCGATATTCCTTCAAAAGTGCTATCAATTTTCCTCGAAGTTCCGGATTTAATTTTTTACATATGTACGTCGGCCTTGGCTTATCTCCTGATCCTATGTCAATTTCTTCCAACTCATCGGCCGACGTAAATCCTTGCCCCAGTTTCCCCTCGAAGTCTTCAATGGAGCCCATCAGAGTAACAATTCAGAGCCGACTTGCTAGATCGGCTGTATCCCTTGGCTAGTGACCTTGAGGTAGTCTCCTTCCCATATTTTTCTGGATAGGCAATCAACACCATCGGCTTCCCAGACTGGTAGATCGGTCATTGCAATGTTGGTCGACCGATCTGCCAAGACCACTTCGACTTGATCTCCCTGCCACTGTATCAAACATTGATGCATTGTTGAAGGCACGCAACAGTTCGCGTGAATCCAGTCCTTGCCGAGAAGCAAACTGTACGACCCCTTCCCGTCGATGACGAAAAACGTGGTGGGTAATGTCTTATTCCCTACTGTCAACTCCACGTTCAATACGCCTTTCGCTTCTGATGAATTCCCACCGAAGTCCTTTAGCACCATGTTTGTCTTGATCAGATCTTCGACAGTCTTCCCCAATTTCCGGAATGTGGCATGAGGCATGAGATTGACTGCTGCTCCCCCATCTACCAACATCTTTGTCATCGGCTTCCCATTCACATAACCCTTGATATATAACGGTTTTAGGTGCCGATGCTCTGACTCTTCAGGCTTATCAAATATAGCCTGATCGGGTTGCAACGTCAGTTGAGCAAAAATCTCCTCATTGCCTTCTTCATCTGATGAAAGTGCTTTGTATTCCCGAGGTAAAAAGAACACCATATTTGCTGGGGCCGATCGATCAGGTTCATCGTCTTTTCCCTTCACGCGCCAAACCTGTTTAGTTTCCTTGTGACGATGACCGGCCTCTTCCTGATCTTGACTCTGTTCTTCCTGTTTCTCTCGGTGTCGTAGTCGTTGTGCCCTTCTTTCTGATTTTTCGTGAATATCCCACTAGGGCACCATTGAGGATTCTGGACTTGTTTCTCACGTACTTCCTCTTCATCCTCTTCAAAGAACTCTTCATGGATCGGCCCTAATCGGCTATGAACCGATGCTCTTTTCCCAAGTGACCGATCCTGTGAAAACCCCTGCTGGCGATCATGCCGATTCCCTGTACTGCTGCACTCGGGGCAATTTTCAACCGATGGTAGTCTCATCCCTTGATCCCAGCAGAACCGGAAGAACGAGCAGTCCCAATGCGGATTATATCTTTCTGGCTCATCTCTTTGTTCCTTATATCTTGAATATTTTTCTATCATATCCGACGAAGTATTATACCTTTGACGTCTCGCTCCATCGTCCTGATCTCTTGATGATGATCCCGCATAAACCATGTTTATGGGGAACGGGTGTCCATCAATCTTCATTGGCTTCTTGTCTTCAAATTTGATTCTACCTTGTTCGACAGCCGACTGAATTTGTTGCCGAAAAACCTTGCACTCATTAGTATGATGCGATATAGTATTGTGCCACTTGCAATATCTTTTCTTCTTTAGTTTTTCGGCTGATGGAATCACGTGATTTGGCGGTAGTTGTATTTGCTTCTCTTGTAACAGCAAGTCAAAGATTTTATCGGCTTTACTGATATCGAAATCATACCGCTCCTCCTTGCCGATATCCTTGACCCATGGGCATGATACTGATTTCTTGTTCCTGGCCCATTCCGCCAATCCAACTTCAGCATCAGATTCCTCATCGTCTGAATCTGATGAATAGACCTGTACTTGAGCAACCCTTCTCTGGTACTTATCCCTTTTCGCCTCTTGAAATCGGCTTTCATGAGCCGATACCTTCTGTACCAGGTGCGCCAGGGACTCGAACTCTTGTGAAGAAAATCTCTCTTTAATCGGCGCCAAGAGACCCTAGAAAGCCAGTCGACCAGATGCCCATCGCTCAGGTTTAAACTATAACATCGGTTTCTGATATCCTGAAATCGCTGAACGTATTCCGGTACTGTTTCATCTGGTCGTTGCTTAACCGATGTCAAATCCGACAGTCTCAACTCATGAATTCCAGCAAAGAAATATTTGTGAAACTGTTTCTCTAGATCGGCCCACCCCCGAACGGAATTCGGTAGCAATGAAGAAAACCACGTAAAAGCCGATCCCGATAATGATAAGGGAAAAAACCTAACCCTCAGAGCTTCTTCAGCCGATGCCTCCCCGCACTGCGCCAGGAATCGGCTGACATGTTCCACTGTAGACGTGTTGTCCTGCCCTGAGAACTTAGAAAAATCCAGGACCCTGTATCGGTGTGGTAATGGAACCCTGTCGAACCACTCAGGATATGGATGCCGATACATGAATGTTTGTTCCTTGGGCTTGATCCCGAACTGCTCCCTCACTATTTCAGCAACCTTAGTTGATAGATCTTCTTCCCTCAGGTTGTCTTGTTGATGCTGCACGGGTGGAGTTTGTTGCCGATTCTGTCTATTATATTCCCTCTGGTAAGTACCTGGATCGGCCCCGCCTCTTGGGTAATTTTGCTGATATCCTCCATAGTAAGAAGATCGATGGTACCCAGCAGGAATATCCTGTTGCCCCCCAGCCTGGTTCTGTGTAAACATGTTTTCTGGTATATCTCTGCTGATGTTGTAAGCAATCTGAGTCGGTTCAACCTTCGGTGGGAGGTAAACAGGACCCCGAGCAGGCTCTTGAATAATTGATCCATCCACCGTCTTCTTTATAAGATTATGAAGTGTGTTCACCAGAATTCCGGACTGATTAATGAGCGCGTGATGAACTGCTTCATTTACCATCTCTTGTAAGGGTTTTACCGGTGGACTTTCGGGTGACGTACGGCTCGATTCTCCAACCAATACTGGCTTCGGAAACTGGGATTTTTGAATCGGCCGTTGCCTTGTCATGCTGAAGGACTCTAAGCACAGCTTCTGAAAGTTGGCCATAGTTTGCTCAATTTGTTGTTTTTGTTCTTCTGTTAAATCTTCCATGCTGACCGGAATTATATTGTCTGTTTTAACTTCTTTCCCGGCCATGTTGCCAATCTGATTATTGAAAACTCCGCGTTGAAACTGTGTTGAAACTTCGGGTCCCACCGGGCGTGCCAAAAAACGTGTTGACGCCGAAAACCCGCCGGGGGCCGTTCGGCGTCTGGGAGACACGCGAAGGCCTGGGAGATCTGCTTAGCTCCAGTGCAAGTCCTAAAGTCTTGAGGTTCATAGGCGTGCCAGTCAATTTGACCCTGCAATTGACAAGGAGAAGATATCAAATTTGTGAGCCAATCGGCTGGAAGCCAGCTTGGACTCATCTCATTGGCCGATGGCCGATACGCACTGTAGCACTTATACATCGGCTAAAAGCCGATGTCGGCAAGAGCAATAATATAATAATAAATAAGTATTGTGCTAGCCGATCATCGAAGGGATGCTCAAAAACCGGCTATAAACGAGCAGAATGCATAAGTAAATAGATTAAATAAATCCTAGCCGATCATAGTTTAAAGTTACTGGTATTGCTATGAAAGTGCTACCCACGCCCGTGCCCAGGCCCTTGCTCACATCGGCTCCCGGGGTCTTCATCCGCTGTCCGTGCTCGTGCCCGGGTTCTTGTCTATGCTTGTGCCCGCGTCCTTACCTGAGGTCGTGCCCGGGAACTCGCTTGTGCTTGCACTCGGATCGGCAGAGTAAACCAATCGGCTAGTCCTTAGCCGATCATAACAGTAATGTAGGCAAGAATACATAGCAAAGCAAGCAGTATAATCGGCTGTATTTAAAAAGATAACTTATCGGCTAAGCACTCCGATAACAACATCGCATGAAATCCATCGGCTTATTAAAAATAACGTTATTATTCAGTCTAGTAGATCGGACCCAACCGTTGCAGCACAGACTGATAATAATAACGAAATCTCAATAGGCCGATAGATCTAATGCAATCGTGATGTGTATGATAACTTATCGGCTATACACTCCGATAAGACGCTTGCACATAAAGTATCGACTCAGCAGGACCAATTTATCGTTAGCAGTTTAGTAGGTCGGACCTAACCGATGCAGCACAAACTGACGATAAACCGCCCCCAGTAAGCCGATACGATCTATGCACGCATGATGTGATATACCTAATCAATCTATGAGATCAAACTGAACTGATGCAGCCATAGATAAACTAAATATATCGTGGTAAGCCGACTACCATAAACCGACTAGAATATCGGACTTAACCGAGGAAGTCCTAGCCGATAGGTAGCCGGGGTGACGAGACTTACCCTCTCGCAGGAGTTCGGACCTAACCGATGCAGCCCGGCTCGAGAAGCAGGATCCCGTCGGAAGGGTGGCGATGCGCCGAAATTGTATTGATCGAGTGATGATTTACAAGGTCCCAAGGCGTACGTATTTATACCCCGAGTTACACGAGTCCTTATAGGACACGGTACATGATTTCCTACCAGAAAACGCTAACAAATCCTGACGGGACACAAGGTCAGGTTTCCTAAATATAAACACTTGCCTAATTAATAGGTACAGTAAATAACTGGCAAACAACAGTCTTCATGGCCCCCCTCTCGGAATCGGTCTTTTCTGGATTAATTTCCGCCAGTTGACTGCAATTTCCCCTTTGACCGAATCTGACATAGGGCCTTACCAAATTTTGGCGTTAACAGGGGGATCGGGTCAGTGCACAGTAATAGGCCAAAAACGGCCCAGAGACTATGGAGGGGATTTTAATCCTTTTTCCTTTGTTTTAATATTGTGAAGCTTATTTATTTTACCAAAAATACTTCCCCTAATCAATTAATTCCCAGAAAGTTGCAGAAATTAGGTAATTAAGCAAATAATTTTATAAAATTATTTTCAAGCCCATTTTTCTTTAGATTTTTCCCTGATTTTATTCTTTTCACTCCTTGAGGCTTTTAATTTAATTTCTAAAAATTCCTTTTTCATAATATTTTATATAGGGATAATTTTAGGGTGTTACAATTCCTCAATATAAAAAGCAAGCACGATCCAATAGGATCACCCTATTCCCCACTACGTGGCTATGTCGAAACATAGGATGGACGGGTGGCGAGACCCTTATATGGTTGTAGCTAAAAGCTAATTTTTATTCGTAATGTTGAGTCTTCCTTATAATGGATGCACATACCTAGCTTATACAGCAATCCTCAGACCTCTAAGATAAGAAACAAACTCCTTACATGACTTGGACACGAAGAAATAAAATCTGATAAATCTGCTGACGGCTTCTTTTGGAAACTATGCATGAACCATAAGGAGATAGAGAGTCTTGGACCATATCCATCACATGGGGATTAAAAATAGCTTTTCAACAAGTACTCAAATGTCCAAATCAGAGTCCGTATGCAAAATCCATGGCCATTTTACCATTAGACTGTCCAGGCTATCCAAACAGAATACAAATTGAATCAAATCTTACCTTCAAATTTATCTTTTGGAAAGACTTGGATTCCTGTAGATGAGATGTTTTCCAACTTATAGAGACTCTTGTAATAGATGAAAACCATCTAATCATACTGTATAACCCACAAACTCTCTGAGCATAGCAATCCTTGAGCGTCACTTTTCCAACCTAAGCAATCTCTAGTAAATTTGCTGACACTTTTGATAGAAATATCCGAATCATTTGTCGTTTGATCCATTAGAAGATAGACTTGATAAGCTTACAAAATATGGACTTTTTCTATGTATTACCCCTTTGAATTCATGAGTACAACCTCAAGAACTTCACAAGCAGATCCATAGTGCATCCTCGTCATTCTCCCTTTCTTCAAAACGAGTCATACTCGACTGGTGCTAGTTGTTGAAGCTTTGGTTGATGACGAAGATGCCGACGGCAATGAGAACAACATCGAACACGAATTTGTACTTCAACCATGCTACCATCCCAATATGGATTCGGCCACAAACACAACTCAAAAAAAATTACAACAACACGACTCATAACTACACTCTCAGTTTACAACTCAGAACACAACTCCATCTAGTGCAAACCAAAACCTACAGTCAGTAGAACCAGGTGAGCATGAACATCTCACCCAACACTACTAAAAAATTGCTAGTGTATGATCACATTAATGTAGAATTGAAATTACAATATGTTGAACAAGGTTGCAAGATCCTACTGAGACAAACCAACTCTCTTATACCAATGAGCACAACCTCAAGAACTTCACAAACAGATCCACAGTGCATCCTCATAACTAAACCACTGGAGGAAAAATAATCATTTTAGCATGGCTTACATGGCAACATATAGAAAGTATTTGCAAAAGATACACTGTTTAGTAGTTCAGGATGCATCCCTCGTTTTCTATGAGCACGCTTCTCGAACTACTAAATGGTGTGTCTTTTGCAAATACTTTATATACAGAAGTTTCTTTAAAAAATCAAATAAAACTATTTTTCAAGTTTATAATAGTTAATACCTAATTAATCACGTGCTAATGACTCACTTCGTTTCACGCACTGCTAATAAAGTCAAGCCATAAGCTCCTTCAAACGGTGCATCTCACATTGCACATGAGCATATCCATCCACCTCCTTTTTTCTCTCTAATGCACCGTTTGTGACAGTTGATGAAAACTGATCCAGCTGCACGTAAAACAAGGTGAGTCATTAGCACATGATTAATTGAGTACTAACTATTACAAACTTGAAAAATAGATTTATTTGATTTTTTAAAGAAACTTCTGTATATAAATTTTTGCAAAAAAAAAAAGCACAGTTTAGTAGTTTGGAAGCATGCTCACAAAAAACAAGGTAGAACCTCAAGCCAATAAGCACTTTCAAACAGAGCCTAATTCTTAGAGTATGAAGCTTGCCTATCTAGATTGATTCCCCTTTTCTTCACGTTCTCCATCCGCCTCCTTAAATTTCACTCTGTATTTAACCCACGTATATTTTATCAATATCTTGTAACTACCGGTTGTCGGTGATATGGGAACCAAGGTTCCCCTTGTCGCGGGCCCGGGGTAGCCAGGTGCCATGTCACTTGTTCCCCAAGTATGAAGGGTCGGCGTAAATCCATCAGGAGGGCCGTGCACCCCATGTGGCTCAGAAAGAAGCTGGAGAATGAGAGGAGCATGGAGCTGCGATGACGCCCGAGCGGCCATCGATCAGAGGAGAAGCCATTGATGTTCGAGCTGGTGTCGTAGTGCTTCTGCATGCCGATCAAGCAGGCGGTGCAGGAGGTCAATGTCGGGCTCACGCTGCTGAAGAGGCAATGCAGGGTGCTCGGCATCCCGCGAGGCAACCAGGTGCCACGCTGCCTATTCCTCGAGCTCGGGGCCACGAGCAGGCTGCTCCCTAGCACCAGCCAAGGCCTTGTCCAGATCCGCTCTGAACGGGCGGCCCCGAGAAGGGAACCCCCGAGCACCCACGGCCCATGTGGGTCAGCGGGGAAGTGCCCAGGGTCCAAACGGCTACCGGTGCATTTAATGCACTGGGCAAGGCGTGCTATCACGCCTTGTCCTTCGCGCACCTTTCTAGGTAGGGGTGATGTGATTGATATCTACTTGCTAGGGCATGCGGCGTGGTAGATAGGTCAGGCCATGTCGCCTGTCGCATGTCAATCAAAGTCCTTTGCAGGCTATCAGGCGGCCTGGGCTGTCAAACGGGTTGCTTGACTCCGAACGACCTGCCTACTCCCACCGCTTTTTACCCACTCCGCCTAAACGCTGCCAATTGGCCATGGAATGGCTATGATGACCAATGTCTTCTCCACCAAGCTCCCTCACGTGTGAGCGGGTGGTGCCTAGGGCATGTGGCAAGCGCCTAGGGCAAGTGGCAGGTGCCCACGGCCCCCCTCCAGATCTGCTTCATGGGGGCCCGGTTGGAGGAGCCGAGAACCCAACGGAGAAAGACCGCCAACTCCCTGCAACACGCCTAGTAGGGCGTGCACGTCGCCGTAACCTAGTTGTAACCTAAGGGTAGCTTATGGCGTAAGTCTTAGCACCAAACCCTTCGGTCTGGTCACTGTACCACCCAAGACGTATCAGGGTAGGTCCAAGACCACGAGAAAGGGGGGACAACTCGAGAACACTAGAAACACTTTGAGCTAAGACAAAAAAAATAACACATACAGGAGTAGGGTATTACGCTTCCTAGTGGCCCGAACCTATCTAAACCTCTCGCGTCAATCTTTTTCCACCTCCTGGGCAAATTCACTAACTACAACCCCTCAGCCGAACCTCAAAGGAGGTCTGTCCGGATCCCCGCTCTTGGTGTTCATCCACCGACAACCAAGTACCCATTACTACATTAAGAATTAAATACACATACACTCAAGATCAAATCATCTATGATTTTATGCAAGAGCAAGTCAAATATAATTTTATACTACCGTAATCTTTATCAAATTGTTCATTGCCTTCCTGCAAAAAAAAAATCACTGCAGCTAGCCCTCTCCACCAAGCACCGCCGACCCTCTCTCGTCCTTTGAGCACTGTTAAGCCCTCCCCTCCACCAAGTGGCACTAGCCTTGAGCCCTCTCTCTCATCATCATCGGCTCTCAAACCCATCCCATTCCATGATCCTGTGATGGAGAAGAGAGGATAGGTAGCGGTGAATAACAAGCCAACTAGCTTGTTTGGGCTCGCTATGTCAATGAGCTAGCTTAGCTCGGCTCATTGATCTTAATGAGCTAAAAAGCCTACCTTGAGATGGCTTGCTAGGCTCGTAAACGAGCTCTATCTCATTTATATCAGTTTTAGTTGTAAATTTACCACTTTATCATATGTTAACATAATAATAAACACTAGCCAATAAAGAAGTCATCAGGTATACACACAAATAGTTTGGAAGTAATTAAAAAATTAGGTACTAGTTAAGAAAGCACTAAGTATAAAAAATATGGTGAACTTTTTTCTAGCGATCTAAATGAGTAGTTCATGAGTTAGCTTATTAAGTTAACGACCTAAAAGCTCATCTCGGCTTAGCTCATTATGACTATAAGTTCAAGACAATCCTAGCCACTAGCTTCGTGCTTTTTTCCCCACCCAAAAGAAGGGGGGCTTAGGAGGTGACATCGTGATGGATCTTCCAAGGAGGAAGTGGTGAGGTGGAGGCCGACAGAGGCGATGCAGTGGACGATGGGCCATGGTGGAGAAGGTTGTTGTGCACTCGGACGAGACTAATTGGGAAGATGAGGAGAGGGACGCAAGAAACTAGCAGTGTTGTTGGTGGCCGGAAACGATGGCTCACTAGATTTGGGGAGAGAGATGAGAAGAATAGGGAGCCTGGTAGGATATGGAGTGGTGATAGCGAGGTGGATGGAGAGAAGTTTTGGGTGTTTTTGCTAAAAAAAATAGGATAATCAATGAGACAGGGAGGTTGATAGAGATGCCCTTAAGTCAAACTAGTAACTGTGCACATGCAATGCACGTTAGAACAATGTGAATTCAACGAAAACATTGTCTCCAAATACAAATATGAGTTAAACGGCTCATATTGCAAGTAGAAGCATATTCATTATTTTAGAAGCCACATTTATTATGGTAGTAAAATATAAGGTGAAGCTAGCGAATTCTTTCTGAAGATTAAATTATAGGGAATTTGTATAGTTCTCTATTATAAAATCTGGATCTAATGTACTCATGTTCACTTGGATAATACAGTTAAGGCAAAGCTAAATAATAAGTTTATATCGATGGTGTATAAAATTGTTATATGCAAAACCAATGGAAGTAGAAGTGTTTGAAATAAGTAAAATTGAAAGTTTACGTTGTTTGAAGTGACACAAATTTTCTTCATGGTCATAATCTAAGTAATATGTACATTGGACGCTCAATAATTTAGTTTGTAATGTAGAACTAGATACACACCAATTAATATATCACAGAACAACACACGTTAGAGACTACATGAATAATCTTTGAAACCAAACCAAGCTAAGGGCCCTTTTGAAACACTAGATTGAGAAAATGTAGGAATAACAAGTGCAGAACAGAGGATTATAAAACACAGAAAAAATACAGAAATGATCGTTTGAATGGACCGCAGGAAAAACATAGGAATTAGAGGAGAGATAATGACTTAAAGGAGAGTTTCCATGAGGTTTGACCTCATGCCAACTTTCCTCCAAAATCTCCTCCTATCGAGCCATTCCATAGGAATTTCATAGAATTGTTAAGAGCCCCAATCCTTTATTTCAAAGGACCAAATAGAAAATTTTCATATATGATCTAAATCCTACAAATTTCCTGTGTTTTTCCTACAAATCAAAGGGGCCCTAAACATGTTTGTCTATCTTGCCCGGTGCTAAATTGTCATGTCCGGTGAGGTTGTACTACCTGGTTCTAGATCAACTTCTTCTCATTATTATTGACATGCTGCGATTACAAACGGTGCCCATAAGAAGCAATTTGATTATTGAAAAGTTTTGTAATGCTTTTCATACTTGTAGCTAGTATGTACCATGTAATATCCAGATCTTGTGCTCTTATTAATTTAAACTTAGTCTTTCGTAGCAGCAATTTCAATTATCATGCTCAAAGTAAGAGCCTACTGCCTATCTCACCTCCCAGTAAAACAGAAAAAGATCATCGTCTTATGGTGTTTCAGGCTGATCATCCTTATGAAAACAAATCTGCCTTCACAGTGATCTGCCCTATAGCAGGAGCTTCAGTGCATCTCTTAGTTTCTTTTATGGATGGTTAGCTCACTCACCGACTGACCTTTTTAGCCGATCTTCCCCAGGTGTCTTCGCATTATCAGAGTCTAGGCTAGACAACTCGAGGCTAAGGTCTATTTGTCGCATGTGAGGCGCTTGTGGGTAATTGTATCTACTTTGTGAAAGACAAAATGTTTCACTTTCTTTAATGATCAAGTTACATGTAAAAACAGTCAGAGAAAATGATGAATTTGAATTTTTTACAATCATTGAACAAATGAAAGAAAGGGATTTAAAGAAAATTGAAAGTCTTAAATGAAAGGATCTAGTTGGAATCATTAGTGTGGTATTGTTTATTATCGTATATTGTATAGGATGATATTATAGTAACTATTGTTATTTATATAAAGATATTTAGTAACACACACACACACACACACACACACACACATATATATATATATATATATATATATATATATATATATATATATATATATCAATTTTTAATAAGTATGTATATGCATTGGATAGGTATGTGTTCGCCAACCCTAGATGTCGAGTCTAGGATCTGGTATGAGTTTAGTCGGGTTGGCTTTTGGGTAGGAGGAGTTGCCTAAGCGCCTGCCCGAGATTGGACTCGACGGCAAGTAAGATCTATCTGGAACGACGTAGTCCCCGAGCGGAGGCCCCTCGAAGAGGCGAACCCGGAAACAAGAAGCACTTTCTGGTTTGAAAGCAAAACCTTCCGAAACGCCTTCTTTTATGGGACATAATTCACATGAATATAGTCAGTCTCGCTTGGGCTGCTTTAATGGTAATCTTTACATTTTCCCTTTTACTCATAGTATAGAGAAGGAGTGGACTCTAGGGATACTACTAATTGATTGAGTACTCGATTTTTTTCATCTTTTTATACTCATCTCATTTTTTCTCCCTAATTTTTTATCGCCAAACAAAAATTTCTCTTCTTTATGATGATCAGATCTATTGGGCATGTAGAGGCAAGAAGATTCGGTCATTGCACTTCATTCTTGAAGCAATTACTATTTGCCAGACATGACAAAATTTGGTGTTCAGAAAATAGTTGTAATCTAATTGCAACTGGATGAGCTCTATCTAAACACATGGTAGGAAGAAAAGAAACAATTTTCATAAAAATTGGCACCAAGTTGGTTAGAATCAATAATTTGGTATATATAAAAATAATTAGAAAGAGTATCATCACCTAATCACTTGAGCTCAAATCGGCCGATACAAGGCTTGTCCATGCCATTTATTTATTAACAAATGGGACTGTTAACTGACCAGAAAAAAGAACAAGAGAGGGTTACCACTTACCACATGCCAAAAGCTTTTTTTTTTTGAGGGGACATACCAGAAGCTTTTCACAACAAGCTGGGGCAATTGCCTTCACGTTGGTCTTCTTATTTGGTGTAGTATCGATTCTTCGTGGAATTGAAACAATTTATGATCTTTTATAAAATGCAAGTCCCTCGATGATAATAAATTGAGAAAATTCTTAAGTGTTTCGTCGTCTTCATAGCTAGCTTTTCAGATTCAGACACGTTGTCCTGTAAACAAGCTAAGGGCTATGAATCCGAAAAATAATAGGGTAATGCCACTTTTCTCTAGAACTATACAAAGGATAAAAGCAATCTGAACCACATATACTTAATCTATCCAAAAGTCATGGACAATTCTGAAGCTTTTGACTACAAATATGTCATGCTGTCTTACATATCTCCAAAACAATATGCAATTAGACATTACTAAAAAGATTGTAAGATTAAAGAATAGGCAAGTAACTAATCGTGCATAGGTGGTAGAGTGGCAAACAGTAGAAATAGAATAGTAATAATATAGTTCTGACCGATATTCTTCTAAAATTGTAGATTAAGAAAATAACAATTATTTGCAATTCTCAGTACCTTTGGTTTAGAGTCCAACCAAATGAAAATGATATAGCATCAGCCAACAGGTTTGAGAAACTGAATTTTATGCTCTGACCAACAGTACTGTCCATGAGAGAAAACAAGAGCCCAATCATGGGCCACCCGACGATGCTGAGGCAGGGGGTCGGTGCCAGGCCGACGCAAGGCGTGGCGGAGGCAGGGGGTTATAAATTTTAGAAATTTTATTTGGATTAGGAGATGGAAAAGGTCAACCAGATAATTACATGACCATAGGTGTAATTGTAATCTAAAGCTCTGAACACCTCAATCATCGAATCACTGACCATGGAATTACCGCAAGGACAACAGACCTTGACAACCAAGTGAACCGAATAATCTGAGTTCCTTTAAGGCTTTACAATGTGTACTGAGTCAGTTTGGTTTCTAGAGGCTGCAACAACATTTGTGAAGCCATGCGTTTTCCTGGAAACAATACACAAAGTTTACAATGCCTTTTAAGACTAAATCAGCTCGTTAACACACAGTAAACATATGAAATGTAAACTCACATAAAAGTGTCATGAACTATTTTAGGCATTGTTTCTTTCGAACCATATTTCTGTTTGAACAAATACCTGTAACAAACAGAAAAATTAGCATTCTAGATGTGAGATCAGAACTTCTTTGTCGCTGTAGCAGTCCGCTGCTATATGCCTCCAAAACCATATGAGCGAATGAAAAAAAAAATCATATGAGAATTTCTCTTGGCGGAAGCAAAAAAAAAAAACTATGCATACGGAAGGCCTCCAACCACAGGTTCAACTTGAAATCAGCGGATCAGGAGCCTGGTCGTTGAATTCCTCCTTCACCTCATGCTTTGATGTAATCTTTTTTTTCTGAAGATCTGATCTTTCCCACACTTGATACAGTGATTAATGATGTTGAAAGCAACGGAAATGGGGGATGTACTGCGAATTTGAGAAAGAGGATTCATTTCTCCTTTATTTGTTTACCTCTTGCTACGGCCGGTGACGGTGTCCGGACTTGGGGTAGCAGCCGAGCAGGGCAAGCAAGACCGTGGTCGCAATAGCGCAGGGGGCACCTAAGCCTGTGGTGGCCGAGGAAGGGCTGCAGTCAGCGTGGCGCGAAGGGGACCGTGGTGGAGATCGACGGAGAGGCGGTGCGACGAGGATTCGTGAATTTTGATAATATACCACTTAATTCATATGTTTTTAGTTTTTTACTACTTAATCTGAATGTCTTTGATAAAATATTACTAGAGCCACGAATTTTTTAATTTTGTACCATTTTTTTCACTTTTTCTCTATTTTTAAAATTTCTTTTGATTTTTTTTATTTTCAGTTTTATGGACGGAATTGTCCCTGGCCCCACACAACAGAACACAGAGGAAAAAATCGCTGCTGCCGTCACCCTGCCGAGGCCGACCCAACTCCCGACGCCAGCGCCCACCGCTGGCGCCACCCGGCCTGGTCTGCCCCCGCCGCCACCGCCAGACATGACATACCTAAAACTCCCATTATAAGAAATTATCAACACCTGCAGGCGTCCCGACGGACGAAGCTACCTCCATCTCTACAGCTGTCGGCTGGACGGGGCACATATCACCCACACCACACAACCAAACCATCCGTATCAAGCACAGCATGATGTCCTCACAACATTGGACAGCCACTAACCATGTATACACATTAAACTTCGCCAACAATAACCCCCAATTAAATCAGGACGGCATAGAGGCTGGGCAACGTCGGGAGGAGAAGCAGGGGCTAGGGGTGGCGCTAGTGGTGGCGGCTCCGGGCGGTGGCGCTGGTGGCGGGGGCAGGCCGGGCCGGGCGGCACAGGGGTTGGGCGGTGGCGGGAGGAGAAGCAGGGGCTCCAGCCGGTCGTGGCGGCAGCGGGCGCTAGCGTTGCGAGTCGGGCCGAGCGGTGGTGATAGCAGGCGCTAGCGTCGGGAGTAGGGTCGGCCTCGGCAGGGTGGTGGCAGCAGCGATTTTTTCCTCTCTGTGTTCGGTCATGTAGGGCCAGGGGCAATTTTGTCCATAAAACTAGGAATAAAAAAATCAAAAGAAATTTCAGAAATAGAGAAAAAGTGAAGAAAGTGGTACAAAATCAAAAAATTCGTGGCCCCGGTGGTATTTTATCAAAGACGTACGAATTAAGTGATAAAAAGCTAAAGGCATGCGAATTGAGTGGTATATTATCAAAATTCACCGACGGGTTTCATCTGCGGACTCGCGGTTGCAGGGAGACGGAGGAGAGGTACGGGGAGAAGGTGGTCAGCGACAGACTCTCACCGTGGACATTGGTTACGCGCGGAGAAGCGGAGTTGGTGACATTGGCTGGCGTGGAGACATAGCGTAGGCGAAGGAGACCGACACGGAGACAAGGCGTTGGTGATGCGGCGTCAGCAATGGAGTCGTGGACGTGGGCAACGGCATGACGCGGTGGCGGCATCGGGGAAGGGAACTGACAGGGAGAGAAAATTAGGCAGGGATACGGGGATTGAGGGGAAAGGGAAGCACGGGTAGGGGTGACGCGTGATGGGGAGGCTGAAAGGGTCATTGGAGGTCTAGAGCGGAGTGAATAGGCTCAATTAAAACTTAATGTGAAAACGTAAAGCAAATGCCTGTTGGATATATCGATAGGTATCGGAAGTTCCGATCAAGGACTGGAAATTTCGATTCCCCTGCAGCGAACACAAGCAAGCTACAACCAAAATATTCTAGTATAATCGCTCAAGAACAATAGTAAGGCACAAACAGCAACTAGATACATGCGGCACAAGCTAGCAAGTAAGTATGAGAAGAAAAGAGAGGATTTCACCGTGTTCTCAAAGCGAAGAGATGTATCCCGAACTTCAAATCATTTAGGGGATTCTAATCTCCATTGAAGAGCTCACAAAGAGCCGAGTCTTTTTCAAAACTATCCTCTTGAGATTGCACAAATGCACTTCTCATTCCACTCGGAGTATCTCTTTCCTTGCAGAGACGAGACCTAGTCTTCAGAAACTTTTCCCGGCTTACCACAAAAGAGATGGTGGCTCAGGAACGACACCTAACCGTCTAGAAGTCCTCAACCTCCAAGAGTAACAAATCTTACATCAACTCTTGGAATCAAATCCTAGTGCTTAAGTTTCGAGAGAAAACCAAGCATTATTTCCCAAAACACCAAATCCAACCCACAAAGAAACCAAGTCACGAAAACCAATGGGGATTTGAAAGAGGGAATCTGAGCTCAAAGATTGAAAGCACAAGAAGTGCAAAGCTCTAGCCAAAAACTCATTTGAATGAAATGAGTGGCTAACCCTAGAAAAGGGTTGGAGGGGGGTTTAAATAGAAAACCTCTAAATCTGCCCATTGGGGGGAAAATTTTAATCCCACCATGGACATTCTGATCCATGGATCGGAAATTCCAATCACATGACAGGTCACCCAATGGTCAAAAATGAGTTCCAGGTCACTGTAAAAAGGTGGATTAGAAATTCCGATTCAAAAAGAATTAAACCAACTAGTGACTTTGAGTTACATAACATTTTGAATTTTCGAATCTGCCCATTGATTTTTGAATTTCTGATCAATCGGAAATTCCGACATCACATCGGAAATTCCGACTCAATTAAATCAACTACTTGAGTTACATAACATTTTGGATTTTCTGATGGATCAGAAATTCCGTTACGCCATCGGAAATTCCGATTCATTTAAATCAAGTTGTCTGGTGACTCAAGTTGCATAAGATTTTGGACTTTTCGATCAATCAGAAATTCCGATATCACGTCGGAAATTCTGACTCAATTAAATAAGTCCATCCAGAGAGTCAAGTTGCATAAGATTCCGAAAATTCGGAGGGATCGAAAATTCCGACGCGACACCAGCAATTCCAATCCAAACAAAGAGATACTTCAAATAAAAAGAATCAATGGGCACTATTATCTACCAATTATATAAGTATGACATCCCTCTTAATAGTACGATGTCTTAACTTAAGAAAAATGAGAAATACATTAAATTACCATAGTGAATTTCGACGCCTTTGTTTCAAACGTGTTTTGCCCTTTTGTCGATTTTTGAACTAAGCTACAAAATAGACACTTCAAACCGAATTAGTCTATTCTAATTATATTGTCATTAATCACCAAAATAAAATTAAGGGAGCCTAGATGCACTTTCATAGACGATCTGGTACTTCTGTTTGGATGTGAATAATATGGGTTATCACATTTGAAAAATGAGAAATTAAAGATGAAGTATAAGGTATAAGTAAAATATGTTGGCGTATTATAGGTTAGATATGATACATAAGGACGGATCTAACATAGATAGTAGGGTGCTCAAGCCTCCTATGAAGAAAAAGAGAGAAAAGGTGAAGAAGAGGAGGGCGGAGAAGAGTAGGAGGGAGCCCCCTCCTTTTTTCAGCTGGATCCGCCCGTGATGCAATAGATGACCACGTGGAGACTTCATGTAGTGTTTGATCTGATCTTCTATTGATCAGACCAGTCGACGGCAGCAAGAAAATCTTACGGCAATACAGATAATTTTGGCCGGCCAGCCAATAAGAACTAGAGCTAATACTCCTAATATAACAAAGCAATCGGCAATCACAATGTAGTATACATAGTAGATTTTTTATTTCATCAAGATTGCCAACGTGGTCATGTAAATATTAGTCCATGGCAAGTTCAAATCGCACCAAGTTGTTGTCAGCAACGGCGTACGTGCAGATGGCGAACAGCTCGAGGCAAATGGTGGCGAGCCCTCCTCCACGGCAGCACTTCCTGTTCGTGACCGACCCGATACAGAGCCACGTCAACTCGGCTCGGCGCCTCGCCGCGCGCGTCGCGGCGGCGATGCCGAACGCGCGCGTCACGTTCTCCACCGCCGTCTCCTGCCACCGCGTCATGTTCCCTCACCTCAAGTCCCCGGACGGCGAGGTGTTACAGGGCGTCGTCTCGTACATCCCTTACTCCGACGGCTTCGACGGCGGGTTCAACCCGGAGGTGCACGGCGGCGCGGACGCGTACTGGCCGCGCGCGCGCGCCGTCGGGTCCGAGACGCTCTGCGCCGTCGTCGCCCTCCTCGCCGGCCGCGGCCGGCCCGTGACGCGGGTGGTGTACACGGCGCTGGTCGGGTGGGTCCCCGACGTCGTGTGCGCGCAAGGCGTCTCGGTGGCGCTTTACTGGGCCAAGCCGGCCACCGCGTTCGCCGTGTACCACCACTACTTCCACGGCCACGCCGAGCTCCTCGCCGCCTGCGCGAGTGACCCTAGCCCCGATGCCGCCGTACGCCTGCCGGGCCTCGCCCCGCTCAAGCGCGACGCGCTCCCGTCCTTCGCGTCCATGGCCTCGCCGGGGAAGCGCCACTACCTGACGCTCGGCATGCTGCGCGACCTCTTCTCGGCGCTCGACGAGCACGGCTCGACGGTGCTCGTGGACACGTTCGACGCACTGGAGCCCGACGCGCTTCGCGCGGTGCCGCAGCTCGACGTCGTCGCCGTCGGCCCGGTCGCGGCGGGGGAGCCGCGCAAGCGATGCGTGGACCTGCTCCTCGCCAGGGACGCGAAGGCGTGCATGGAGTGGCTGGACACGAAGCCCCCGCGGTCGGTGGTGTACGCGTCGTTCGGCAGCATCCTCTCGGTGAGCAAGCGGCAGGAGGAGGAGATGAGGCGCGGCCTGGACGCCACCGGCCGGCCGTACCTGTGGGTTGCGCGCAGGATAACCAACGGCGGCGGCGGCGACGGCGAGCGGGCGAGGGTGGTGGAGTGGTGCGACCAGCGGAGGGTGCTGTCGCACCCTGCCGTGGGGTGCTTCGTGACCCACTGCAGGTGGGACTCCACCCTGGAGAGCCTCACCGGCGGCGTGCCGATGGTGGCCGTTCCTCGGTGGGCCGACCAGACGACGGTGGCGGCGCTGGTGGAGGAATCGGCGGGACTCGGCGTCCGCGCCAGGGTGGATGCCGAGGGGGTGATGTCGCGGGGCGAGCTCCAGCGGTGCGTGGAGATTGTGATGGGAGGCGCGGACGGCGCGGCGGTCTCGGTCAGGGAATGGGCGGAACGCTGGGCGCGCCTCGCGGAGGCGGCGGTCTCCGCCGGCGGGACGTCGGAGAGGAATCTCCGAGCGTTTGCGTCCGAGGCGTGAACGTGACAAGCAATGAATGCCACGTTGGACTGTGACCGGCATGCAGGGGGCACGTGTGATCACAATGTTTGTTTTACGAAAAGGAAATAAGAGCTCTAGAGAATGGTACACCATGGCATGACTTTTGGTATTTGATTAGGAGAAATTTCAGTCACCTAGCGATCCAATGGTCAGGGCATCTTCTTTAACCTTAGACCAGAGAAGACAGGAAGAGAGAAGAGCAAGGGACATGGTGGACTTATTATCAATAGACATCCCTAAACTCCGGCGGAGAACCTATGAATTAGTTTTTTAGGTTGGAAACGGTGGGAGGGGGGTAGGTGGACTATGAGGGCGGATTTAGAGGGATGGCCAAGATGGTGGAAGGCCGACGGTGAATGGCAAGGCGTCAGTGGTGCCATGGGGATAAAGCAAGGCAGTGGGTTGGCATTGGAGACGGCGGCACCTTGCCACTGCTCGAAGGGAGGGGAGGAAAGGGGGCCGATCGGGTGGGGCTCGCCGGCACCATTGGCGGCTTTTGGCGCCAGTGAGCAAGGGGCTAGGGAAGAGAGGTGGCCGGCCTCATCGGTGTGACCTCGATGGGATGGAAGAAGACAACACGGGTGAGAGAATTTTATCAGAGATACCTCACTGATGACGAGCAGACGAGCTTGGACAAGTGTTGATGATAGAGAATGTGGCAACACATGGGTGAAGGTGGTGGCGCACAAGGAGAAAATTAGGATTATACCATCGTAAAAAGTTGGCTTCGCTGAAATGCCATCACTTAAATGGGCTTCGCTAAATTACCATTCTCAAATGCTGGGTATACGCTAAAATGCTACGCTGGACAAAATTGCCCTTAGGCTCCTTCACAGTTTCTTCCCCTACAACTCCGGTCTTGTCGTGGGGTCGACGATGGCAGAACGGGAGGGCCAGCGTCTGCCCTGCATAGGCACCCCGCTGCAGCGGCGAAGTAGGAAGGCGGGGGTAGAAACTTGGCGGACGGGAGGTGGACTAGACCGGCCACAATACTTGCTCGCCGGCGCCGGCCCCCGTGTACTAGGACTGCCGCCACGAGTTCGGCACCGGCCTGTGCCTCTCCATTGCCGCTGCGCGGGACCTTCCCTCATCGACGCACGCACTCGACGGTCTCGCCATCGACCCTACTGCCCGTCTTTGCCGCTGGGACCGGCCTCCCCACGGTCCCCGCCTCCCTCCCCAGCCACGGCGGCACAAGAGTTGGAGGGTGGCAGCACGAGAGCTGGAAGAGGCAGCATCTCGCCTGGCCGCCGAACCTCGCCGTCGCCACACTCCTCTGGTCGCCCGTGAACATCGGCTCCTCGGCGGCGAAGTCGAGCACGGACGCTGGCGCCCGGCAACAAGCCCCTTGGTGGCACCCGTGACGAGGCGGAACGTGGCGCGGGCGGCGGTGAGGAGGCCAACGCCGGCAACGGGGTCGGTGGCGGCACAATGAGTGGGACGGCGACAACTCTGTCCAGCCGGAGAAGAAGGGGAAATGAGGAAGATGAGGCGTTGGAGGGAGGAAGAAGAGCCCAAGGGTAAAATGGTCCAGGATGGTATTCAGCATAAACGTCATGGTTGGGAGTGATATTTTATCGAACCAGCTAATTTTTTACAATGGTATAATCCTAATTTTTTTTGCACAGGTGGAGTGAATGGGGAGAAGAGAGAGGAGAGGGGGGAGGGTTATAACTCTAGCACGAATCTCAAAGCGATTTTGCCCATTGAAAAATCGACTGATGGGCTGGGGTTTTTTGCGGCGACTGTTCAATAGCAAGCCCCCCGTGACAGCGAAAGATTGAGAGAGATGGACGTTCCACTGTGTTTCTGGGGACAAAATATGGGCATGGACTAGGTACAAACTGCATACAGAAAAGGGTCTCAAGAAGTACCTATACCATACACGACAGTCGACACATTGAAAATGATCATGGGATTGCAACTGTTCATAAATTCCAGGGCTGTCTAGCTAGCACTATCGACATAATCTCATCAATTCCTGACTCTTTTCAAAATATTCCAATGCAACTGTAAAGAATCTACAGTAACGAAATTGGTGTGCATGTTATCATAGGGATTCTAGTAAAACGAGGTAAGCCATTAGCATATAATTAATTAAGTATTAGCTATTATAAACTTGAAAAATAAATTTATATGATTTTTTAAAACAACTTCCATATAGAATTTTTAAAAAAAACACACCGTTTAACAATTTGAAAAATACGCTCACAAGAAATAAGGAGCTCCTGTACCTACAGTGCCGAACGGTGCATAAGAGAAGCAGAAACCACAACCACCTCAGAGCCATGACGTGCATGCTACCGTAGGTCGCAGCTCAGCACAAGACCAGCTATCCTCCGGAGCAAAACCTGATACCTTCAAGTGAGGGATCAGTCAAGTAATTTTCTTCAGAAATTATCACTGTATGACTATGAGGTACCCGTGGAAGAACATAAATATCATTTTGATAATTAGCGATTCCTTTAGGGAGAGAACAAAAATACAGGGCGCCATACATCCTACTACTCAGGGTTTTTTTAGCTACTCAATGCAATACAATTCATTGCATCTTCTCCCTGTAGAACAGAAACTAACAAGCTTTTTTAGCTATTACCATACATTTCACAGTTTTTTTATCGATGTAAAACTTTTCCAGAATCTGTAATGGGCTGCAATAATTATCTCCCAGATAACCCAACAACAAATACGTCCAATCGAAACTACAAATTGGAATAAGTTCAAATATTAAACTCATTCCTTGTGGTCTCTGACCTTCTTTCTTTTCCATTTGAGAAAGATTTGTAAAGAGAGACCAGAAAAGACCATCACAACACTTCCCCATTGCTTCATGGACAGTGGGTTCCCACTGATGACTGATGAGACGACGATGCTCATGAACTTGCGGGTGGTAGTGATGGTAGTGTTAGTAAGAGAGCCAAATCGGCTGATGGTTAGGAAGATGAAATTCTGGCCCACAGCACCACAT
Organism: Oryza meyeriana var. granulata; assembly: GCA_003991445.1. NCBI lineage: Eukaryota > Viridiplantae > Streptophyta > Magnoliopsida > Poales > Poaceae > Oryza > Oryza meyeriana. The sequence goes on along the minus strand of RYFJ01003030.1, from coordinate 60,693 downwards.
AGGCAGAACAGGATAATGTCCCATGCCACCTCTGGGTTCTCCTGGCAAAATCTCACTGCCTCAAAACCGTTGGCGTAAGGCCAATTACTGAATAGTAATGGAGCAACAAACATAATCACAGCATTGTATATGGTCCCCCAGAGGTTCATGCCAAGCATTATATCCCATGGATTAGTCTTTGGGTACCTGCAATAACACAAAATTACATTACACTAAGAAACAAGATGACAATATTTCCAGAATGCCTAAATATGGAATGGACAGAGTAGAGTTACCTAGACTTAATTAAATCTTGGGTTGAATTGGTGTAACCATCAAAAGCTAAGTTGAGGAAGCACAATGTGTAGCCAAGAGGCGCATTAGGGTTAGCAAGCTTCTTGATTGTCTTGGAGCTTGTCTGATACATTAGCAACAAACAAAATCTTCAGAAATTAAAACGCAGTTAATACCAGCACATCACAAATAAAAATTTTAAGGCCATCTACAGCATATAATAAACCTAAAATTGATCCAAAGTGAAACATTAATTTGCCATCAACTTGGTACTTCCTTTCTTTCCTGAAATGTGCATACCGCATACCACTAGAGATGCATATTCCTAGTTATAGTGATTTTGATAAGGCTGTCTTCCAATTCATATTCATCAAATAAAAACGACATTACGAACAAAAATGAAGGAAGCAAAATTCATGGATAAAACTTTTATATCTGTGTTATTAGCGGTTTAAAAGCCAATGCTAAAAAATAGACTATGATGAAAAAAACCCCTAAATCAACTTAAAATTAAGTTTCAATATTCAATTTTTGGCTGTGGCGCAGACGATGAGAGGCATACTCTTTTGTACTATTCATACTATGGAGTGAAAGTCAGGCAAAGGTTTCAACTTTTGCTGAAGGATCATGATTTATTGATGAATAATTGAAATTGACTATCTCCTTACCTTCAACAAAGCAAAGGATGATACACCCCCAGCAACAAGAAAGGTGCAAATATACTCCGGAAATGTGTACTTGACACCATACAGCAGAGTTCCCATCAGCATCACTGTACATATTGAATCACTAGTGAGAATGATGCGTACATCACTATACAAGCTATTAAACATGCAAGGACTATCAATCTATCATTAATAGTTATTCTTAACAAAGGTACACTGAACAGAATGCAGATAAAGCAATGCAAACTCACCTGGAATCATCTTAGAAGATTTTGCTAGGACCTGTTAACACACAGCAAATAATTCATTTGTAAGCGATACTGTGCTGCTTAATCAAATCAGCAAATATTATTACGGCACAAACGTGAGACATAATAATGATATTCAGAAATTCCAGGCTTGCTGCGACTGTTCCAATAAGTTCAAAGGATATATCAAATTACATTGCACTTCAGCCAAACACATTTTGATGTATTGCAATGGTTGAAAGCCTAACCCAAAATTTTAAAGAGGAACTGTGGTACCCAGTCTTCACCTATCCATGCCAAATTAGTGCCATGGATCACCATGTTTTAGTACTTGTGCATTGTTTTTATGCTCAGATGGTTTAGCCATCTGACCAAATTGAATCCAAGCTCTAGATGTACCAGAATACACAGAAGAACCACATAATCTGATTCCATAATTCCACCAATCCAAACATTTTTTTTATCCAGTGTTCACTAGCACGGCATAAACTCATTCCATCAAGGCAGAAATAAGGCTGTAGAACATTCCATCACTCATTTACTAAGCACAGTTAAACAAATCCAAAAATAGAACATTCCACTTCACAGGCATTACGAATTGCATTGCCTTTTTACCCAAAACGAATGTGGAAACACCTAATTACAGATACAATAGCCGCACGAAATGCCCAGAGCAACAAAGCAAGCGAGACGACAAAAGCAGCTAGAACCAAACCTGAGCTGGGTAGCTGATGTACTTGAGCGCCTCGATCCCCATGGTCGGGCCGATGGTGTTGGTGATGCTGACACCCCAGTACTTCCGCAGCGGCGCGCGGCCGGCGGAACTCCCGCCACTTGACCACAGCTTAATCACTGCGCGAGCAATCCAGAGTCACACCCTTCACGCGATCCGCAATCGCCGCCCCAAACGGCGCCACATTCCGCGGAGTGGAATCCAACCACACGGCAGGGGAGAGAAAGAGGAGGAGGAGGAGGAGGAGGAGGCTCACTTATGAAGGACCAGACGAAGCAGACGACGTTCTGCGCGAAGTTGAGGAACGCGAGGTGGTCGAAACGCCGGGCCTCCGGCCCGAACCGCTTCGTCGACCTGAGCCGCGGGGATGAAACGGGAAGCAATTCAGCAACACACCGACACAGAGCCCTAATTCCCCTCTGTTACGAGCACCGTTAGAGAGAGAAGAGGGAGAGGAAGAGAGGCGGGTGCTTACAGAGTTTCCTGGAGGACGCCCTGGGTGATGTACGCCGACCAGATCCCGGCGACGCAGAATGCGAGCACGGCCACGCGCGGCGCCATGCTCCCTCCTCCGCCGTCGACGACGCGGGGGCGGGGCGGTCCTCCGCCTCCGCGGCCCTTGCGCGTGGTGACCATGGCGCGCTCGGTTCGGTGCGCCGGCGAGGGGGGAGATCGGTGCGTCGTGGAGCGCGGGGATGAAGGCGGAGGCGCGTGTTATAGAAGCGGGGGCGCAACCGTGGAAAACGGACTGGCGCGTCAGAGGCGTGACGTGGCATGACACGATTGGAGGAGATGTGCCACGAGAGACGGCCTATTGGTTGGGTTGGCGTGGCACCGAGCTTGCGGTTTCCGTTGGATTTTGGGCTTCAATGGGCCGTGCAACTTTTATGTACTGGGCCAGTAATGTTATATATTTAGGCCATATGGGTACTAGCTGAGTTCAGATGTGAGGGAGAAGGGAATGTGAAAAGTTTTCCTGGTTTTCTATGAGCATATTTTCTAAACTACTAAACGGTATGTTTTTTTAAAAAATTTCTATATAAAAGTTTCTTTAAAAAATCATATTAATTTATTTTTCAAATTTAAAATAATTAATACTTAATTAATCATACGCTAATAGCTCACCTCGTTATACGTAATTCTTTTCTCTTACTTCCGAACTCTCCTTTAGTAACTTATGCTATGTATAGCCATAAGGGGAACATGTGTATACTATATGCATCAACAAGTATCACTAAAAATTTTAGAAAAATTTGTATATTTACTTCTAATAGCATTACACCCATGTATAAAGTTTCATCTTTAAATTCATTATATTTTAGCCATAATAGAAAATAAAAAATCTAATAGTTTTAAGAGTATAAATCTGTTAGAATTTTTTGCTCTCTATGTATAATAAATTTAAAGATGAAACTTTATACATATAATAAATTTATAGATAAAACTTTATACATAGGTGTAGTATATTTTTCTATAATTTTCACTAATATTTGTTAATTGATGTACATAGGACAGCACATTTTTCTATAATTTTTAGTAATATTTATTAATTGATATACACAGGAAAATCTATGTGCATAGAATACCTTGGATTGAGATACAATCGAATACTCGTACTACAAAAAAAGCACTAAAGGGCAGTTTGGATTGGACCTCATAATTCGCAAATAGATGAGAGAATCCACGTGCAGAGCACAACCAAATGAACAGCACTATGATACCACTGTCAAAGCAAAAAAAAAATGTGTTCTTTTGTAGATTGGCTTATACAGCAGAAAAAGAATTACATACACGATAATTACTTTAACTCATCAGTCAATATAGTTGCAAACAGAACAGAACCTTTCAGTGCTGACATGAAGGTCCAGATGGAAGAAATCAGACAATTTATTATTCGTTGAACCAAGATACAGTGGTCACATGTACTGCAGAATATAGCATCGCGGTCCACGAACCGAATTCCAATCTTAAAGAATGGCAGTATGATGTTGTGAACATATAAAAGGGTACAAGCTACGATATACCCCCAAATCTACAAAGCAGCAGAGCTTCCAAAGGCCAGGAAAAAAGAATCAAATTGCAAAATTTGTTATGTGACACTAGACAAAGTGCTAATTTATCATCCCACGCTGTTCCTGTATCCTCGGTACTAGACCACGCACACAACGCCTTGTACAAATGGAGACCGACTGCTTTTACACAAATGCCTCAAGTCTCAACAACAGGTGGCAACCTGCAGAAGCAAGAACGTAACTTTTAACTCCAAAAAAATTAACCACGATAAACTGGTATAAATGCTCGCCCTGGTGCATGGATAGATTTCTGTGCACACATCACCATATACTTGTGGACTTCGAATGATATAGGCACAATTATTCTTTACAAATTAGTTGGTACTAACCTTTACAAAAATAACCATATTGGTGGTGCAGTATTCTGCCACAATAAGTCTACTATTGGTCAGGAGTTAGCACTGCAAAAAATAAAAAACAGTAAATATTAGCATGCATTGGATCATATTGAAAGTATGAAGAATTATAGAAGATGCAGTCTGAAATGTCGAGAAGGATCTATTTCTATTATCAGCAGAACATAATTAGGTAAAAAAAGAGGATTCTAGACAGCATAGGTTGATAGGTAGCTAATCTTTTATAATAGGTAGCTAGTCCTTGAAATTCAATGACTGCCCGCAGCGCCTTGGACAGCCAGTTTTCAACAAAACCAGCTGAGTGATTGTTCCGCTTAACACTCAAATCATGTGGATCTTGCCACTATTCCCAATCAACTGCATAGATCATAGTTACTAGATACTAAGCCAAGCTAATAAAGCCATTCAATCGCAGCAAATTCTTAGTACTTGTTTATGGATATGCATAACATCAGGTAGTGAACAAATGATCCATTGACATACTTGCACTAATATGGTACTTTGGTGAAGGGCAGAGACCATGAGAGACCAGGCTACTTATGGTATGTGCAAAATAGAGACACTAGCACACATTCTCCAGCTAGTTTCCCAAAACTTTTTTGAGTATTTAGGATGAAAAGACTAGACTAAAAGGTTTTTGGACTGTATACTTGTTCAACTACTGCTTTTATGTTGTTGAAGTTCCTTCATTGTTCATACCCCAGTGTTCCTCACCATCATTCCCATTCACAAGGACACCACCATCTGTTGAATCATCAGCTTCAACTTCAACGGCATCCTCTTGACTCTCCTCGACTCCATCCTCAATAACCTGTTAAAGTTTGTTTGGTGCCATAAAATAACTAACACAGAAGCAATACCAGAAATTGTGGGGATAAAACACTTGAAGGATGAGAAGAAAGTATACGGGAACACTTCTAAAAAAAGCTAGTTATTATTCTTATCTTTACAATGGAAGCATCAAAAGTGCAAAGAACAAAGCAGAGTGGTGAACTGTCCAAAAACAGTCAACAAGAAAATGATAACCTAATACTTTAATATCTGGAAGATTAAACAGGCCAACTATTCAACAAGTGTAATACCTCAGGAGCAACATCTCCATTTTCACTTGGTAGTTCTTCTTGTACATTCATACTTTTGAAAGCTTCTACAAGACTCTCGGTGGACCGTGCAGCATATGCCATGTACTCCTCAGCAGGTGGGTAGATACCCCTATTAAATTAATACCTTGTAAGAAAGTGCCCCAGAAGAGCTTTTTACAGTCATATTGAGAGGTAGTATATTCTAGTGTTAATCATGAAGTAATGAGAGGTGTAGGGGATGAAAGATATAGGAAAATAACACTTGGAGATACCCTAGGATATTTTAAAAGAAACTCCCCAAAAAAGATATGTTACTACGTCTGTTCTTGAATAATTGACACTGGCATTATTCAGTTTCAAGCTTTGACCACTTTTTTAGCAAAAAAAATAGATAAATAAATACATGCTACATTATCGATTGTAGCGTCACAAACATAACCATATAACTTTCACTCATCAAAATGTAAAAATTTGAAAGTAATTTACAGTCAAAGTGAAATTGGCAATAGTCAACAGTGTCAGTTATTCGAGAACGGAGAGAATAGTTCTAAGAAAGAATGCCAATCTTCCATCCTAAATGATGTTCAAGACTGTCCTGTCCTTCCTTTAAATTCAAATGATGCCATCCTTTGCCACACTCTTCATCTTCTACTTAGAAGATTACATTGAATATAATAGTTCAGTACAGAAATCTTTTGCAGGACAACATACTGGCAAGTTTAAGTTATAATCAGTACAGGGAGCAGTAAATGTCATAAACATTGTGCTAAGAGGAACACAGAGCATAGATCTTGCATTGCTCTCATATCTCTATATTTCTGACATAGCAGGAAGAGATGAATATCAGGTTAAAAACAGGAAAATTGGAGGATTGGATTGATCGCTGATGGCCAGATTATCTTTTAGGGGTATTAGAAACTATTGATGTCAATTGGATAGAACAAATCATCCATGTGGGAGGGATTGCGATAAACCATTTAAGGATGAATAAATACCTTTTCGGAGCAATGCTAGCTTCTACATCAAGAGCAATCTGCCAGTCTTCAAACAAGTTTGGGTATTCTGCAGGATCTGCCAGAGACTCTGCAGCTTTGGAGTTCACCTGATAGACAAGGTAGGAACAAATGATAATGAACCAACGATTGCCTAGTAACTCCAAGAAGGCAGTAAAGCATAAGTGTGGCATGTGGGCACAAGAATGAACTTCTAACACCACAAGAATCATTAATATAATCAGGCACAAAAATGCATTGGCCATTCTAGAAGTGTGGTTATGTGGGATCACAATTCTGAGATTTGAAGCATAAAACCTGTATGCAAGTCCTCTTGCAGGGAATAATAAGTATCCTAAACATCCCATAATAATGCAACCGAAATTGTGCTAATAAATGATTAGGCATATTGAGGCTAACAACAATTACCACTCAGAAACATTCCATTACAGATTGAGGTAGCATTTATATGCTTGAGAGAACTACAACAGTACAAAGTATTCACTGTTCTTGAAAAATGCTGTGTTCCTTTTTCCCGTTGAGAGGATGTGGAGGGGAGCTTTATGGAAAAACACAAGCAAGCACACTTATAGCCCAGTTGTAGGAAATTACCTTTTGAAGATCCTTTTTCCATATTGACACGATCTCAGAGACTTTGCTAGGAAGATAGGACCGTGCCATCAATGCTGCCTCTGGAATGCGGTTGCTGTATGAAGAAACGGGCAAATGGTTGACGCAAATTAAGAAATACCGATGCATATCAAGAGTTAATTAAATAGATACACTGAAACATATGAAGTAGCAGAAGTCTATACCTATCAACCAACAATTGAAGGCATTCTTCCAATTTGCCAAGCATAAACAAACAAAGAAAAGCAACATTGTTCTTTCCTTGCTCTTTAGCCATGGATGCCAACTTTGTGACGCCTTCAGCATTGCCAAGAGATGAGTATAGAAGCAAAAGTCCACTAAGGTCAGTAGCTTCAAGGAGACATTCCTCTGCCATATCCAGCTGCAATTATTTTATATGAGCACAAGTTCTTTGAGTTTAAATGTTTACATTTTAGAGTAGCATAAACACACAATGATAAAAGTGTCAGTTCATAAATAAGATGGCATGTACCAAAAGAGAACATGAAGAGACATAGACAAGCCTCATGTACTGGCATTACCTATTCAAAAATCAAGCTTAGCACCATTTAGGTTCAATCCAAGGTTTCTGTATTGTGCTTATGTTCTATGGTATTGCAGAAAAGAAGTTCTGAAAAGTTAGTTGTTCTGTTTGGCAAAACAAATTAAAGTTACATAAATTACGATTCCATCTCATATGTTCTGAAGCACAATAAGGCATTGGGGGGGGGGGGGGGGGGGGGGGGGGGGGGGTCACTCCACCCAACACCTAAACATCTCAAAGCAGTTCTACCAAACAAGATAGCCATAAATCCATAATCAACCACAATCCTGAAACAGAGCCCTACTCGTCAAAATTGAGTCCTAGTATTGCATTTTCAAACGATCATGGAAAAGAAAATATTTTGCAAGTTTACAAGCTAATCATCATAATTCATGATTACTGTACTTACTACTAATAATACTAATCATTCCCTTCATCACTAAGAAATACTGAACTCAAATGTTGCAAATACAAGAACATAATCATTAAAAGATGCATTAGGTATGCTTTGGGCATCTAAAATTACATGGTACACACACCTTCCCTGTCGACATAGCTAACTCTCCCAATTGCTTCCACTTTGACTCACTTCGTGCCTCAATAGCGATTTCCTGCAAAGGATTCATTTTTTGAGGGTTCATTTGAATGGAAGGTTAAATTCCATGGGAATGTGTCATTAATAGTATCACAATAAACAGTATAACAGGATCATGCCTTTGCAATTTCCAGTCTACCAAGTTGCACAGACAGGTCAAATCTGTAATTAGGGTCTGTCGCTATTTCAAGGGCTTCCTCTAGCATGCCTCGCGATTCAAGGAAATGTGCCACACTGAAAACCAAAACTTTTATCATTTAAAAATGGGAGTGCATTAATCTACAAGTACATTCACTAAATTTAAGCAAAACATGCAACACCTGTTGTGCTGTTCCTTTGGTATGGTAGGTAGAATAGCATTTGCATGTTCCAGGTCCCCACGCATCACAAGTGTTTTGTACTCAATCAAACTGAGCAGTAAAGTATACCCGACCACACTGCAATTATGAAAGTTGTTAACCATAAATGTTACAGAAAGCACTGTGAAAGAGCATTGAGCAAAATAAATTAATGCCACTCACTTGAACTCCTTGTCGATAAGATAGACACGGCTTTGGTTGGCAAGATAGCCTAACAAATACATTGGACGATCCAAGTGAAACATGGTAGTGACCTGTAACACAACAGACATGGAATGGTAAATAGGTGCACCAAATGTTCTAACAGAGAATGTACAAATACAATTACATCAATTATGGTGAATACTATGCACTTACCTCTCCTCCTACGCAGTAATTTAGTCGCCATGAAGAATTATTGTAAATAAAACAATCTCCAACCCATAACCCAGTGCGGACACGTTCATTTATCTCATGAAGCAATTCAAAGGCATCTTCCACACCTTCCTCACCAACAGAACCCCCTCCATCTAGGTGAGAAGAAACTACATCCCTCTAGAAGGTGCCAAGTTACAGTTGTGTTAGTAAATTACACAGAACGATAAAGTAAACACATGCTCAGATGTACCAGTATAAGATGCACTGCAGCAATAGAAAGAAAAATAGTGATGTACATATTGCATGCGATCACTCACATTGTACTTCAAAATGTAGAATGATGTATCGCTTGCAATTGTTACCAAATCACCACTGTCGGCCCAATATAAATTCTGCATCAGCGAACAGAAATTATTTCTAGTGCATGATATATGAAAAAAAAAATAGGATGTACATCATAAAAACCCATCGCAGGAACAAAGAAAACTCACTTTAACATTCACATCAATCCTGCGTATTAACCTGCATTCTGCCCAGTCATAGAAACAAATGAAGTCATTTGTACACATAGCAAGCAATACTCCACCGTATATACGCTCTGCAGAGAAGGTTGGTCTTATACTTTTCCTCTCCTGAAATTATCAGTAGCTCATGTCAGATTGTCTCTCAAAACCCTAACAAAACATATTTTCATATACGAATAATAGCCCCTAAGGTGGTTTTGGTCGCGCAGAAACAAAAGACTAGCCATTCTGTCTAATTTAACTGAACTGTTCCCCCAGTCTGAAAATTGGACTATATAAGGAGCAGAATGTAACATTTAGGGGTGGTAATGGGCCAAGGCCCATGGGTTCTTGCACAACCCACCTCAGCCCTCTTATATTTTTAGCTCAAAAATCTATACAAAAGTCAGCACAACCCTTTTTGGGCCCAGCCCTTAAATTTTGTAGGCCAAAAGGTTGGGCCGGTTGCCACCCCTAGTAACATTGTAACAACTAAATTACTGTTCTTGAAACAAACATAAGACACTGAAATGCAGTAAATTATAGTTGAAAACAGACGTAAGACATGAGTATGAATGGTTTTGGCAATGTTAAAATCTCAAAGCACCAGAGTACTAAGAATAGTAGGCACTCCTTTATGATATCTGATCCTAATAGTTTTACAGTTTACACAGGGGCATGATGGACACAACAATTTTTTTTTCTGTTCGGATGTGGTTAATCATTCTAATAGTACTTCAGAAAAGTGCATAGTTGTAATCCAATGTAAAAGGTTGACTAAGAACCAAGAGATGAGAAAATAACAAAAATAAGGAATGATAAATTTAATACAAACCTGGAAATTTTTACTGTAAATCTTTATTTTTGATGTGCTTTCCCTGACAGCATATTCTCCATCAGTTGACCAGACAAATTCAAGTGCAGACCCAAAGGATCTATTTCTCCATGCGAGCGCAGTGTATATAATGTACTCTCCATCTCCACATACAACAACAAATCTCCCATTTGGATTGTGCCGTAAACTCTGAAAGAACAGAAGAGGGTGCCCATCAACATGTTTACTTTGCTAACAAGAGTTGGAACCAAACAAATGTATCACAAAACCATGCTTTCTTGCAGCACCGAAAAAAGGACTGCATATCCAACAAAAAAACGCTTGGTGTTGATCAGAAGCATCTGTTAGTACTTTTAGTGTCTTGTATACATGTATACATTATTTTAGCCCATGAAGCTAAGTTTCAAAAGCTATTTATAAACTATAAGTCTTGTTGCCATTAATTCATTAATATTACAATTCAGAACAAGGCTAAAGCACTGCAATCACACAAGTCACAAGGTAATAATATCTACCATCCAAAGATAAGCAAGATATAAACAGAAATTATACTAAATGTCTGATTGTGTTGACTCGTTTCGCTTCAATAAAGTATATGCATGCATAATGCAAGCAAGTATGCAACACCATGCAGAATCATAGCAAGCTCTTTCCCTAGTGGTTACAGCACCATGTGGCAAAACACATTACTGTGTGAATACGGTGTTCTCTAAATATCAAACAGGACCTACTTGTGGGTAAAGATCGCAACTGCCTAGCTCCTTGACAGCCAATGGTAGTCGTTCTCCATCTGTAATCTGACAAATGAAACAATTTGAAGTACATAAATCAGTATATGTAAACTATTGAAAGTTTTCAACAGTGTATCATACTTGCAAGAACCACCACCTCATTATCCGCACCAACTGTCTTGATATTAATAGTTTGAATTTCATTATGCTTTGCCCATATAATTTTGCCGCTACTGTCCATGCTAGCAACGGGTTCTTCACGACCAATCTTTATCATTATTGTTCCTTCATCATACCCAATCACAACCCTGCATAAATTGGAGACATTCTGAAACACAATTCCTCGGTTTGGAGAAAAAAAAAGGAACAAAAGGGTGGAAATCTTCCGTAACCTTCTTGAGCCCTTCATATAACCTAATGCCCAAACTCGTTCAAGGCCGTAGTTAAGTGTGTTCTCAAGCCTACAAAGAGCACCGACCATAATGTTAAATTCTAAGAATAGTAAATACAGTAGCTAAATCCACAAAGAACAATAAAAAACATAGGAATATGGGTAACTCCAAGTTTTGCAACAAATTGCATGTATATTGTTTCATAAGGCCAGATCTATAGGCATGAGGGCAAGTATGGAAGGGAATGTTTACCTGCCTGACAATCGAAAACTGTAGGTCCATTAGTTTTTATGGAAATGATAAACCAATTAGTTAAACAGATATGCATTTTCACTATCTGAATTCAAGAAATGAGTGTACCACTGTGCTGTTTTGTTTTTTTATTTCAGTGTTAATATGAGCGCTGTGCTTGGCTTAATGATTAGGATATCCGGTATAGGGTATTGACCTAACATCTGGACAGTGGTGGGCACGCAGATCCCAACAGCATGTTGTGGATAAACAAGTAAATGTCACTACTTAAATAGACAGTAGTACAAGCCACAAGCCAAAATTAAACCAACAGTGTAAGACTGTAAGTACCTGTAGGTAGTTGAGTGCCACAGACGGACAGTCCCGTCTTCTGAACCTGTAATTATTATTGGAAGCTCGGGATGGAAACATACAGCAGAGACATTGTGTGCATGCCCTTCAAGTGTTTGAACACAGCTCTTTGTTTGGTAATCCCAAACCTGATTCAAAATAATGCATTGTCAAGATGTTCTAAATGTTCATTAAGTGTATGACTCAATGAAGACATCACACCTTGGCAGTCTGATCATCAGAACCTGTAATTAGATATGGCCGATCACCCCCTGTGAAGTAATCGACACAGTTTACACCTTTCGAGTGACCATCCAATGTGAAATTTGGATCAGGAGAACCAAGACTCCAGATCTGAAAAATTCAGGTACAGAAGACTATTTGTAAGGCTCAGTTAACAGGAAACATGTGGAAAATGCTCGACTTCTGTATCAAGATCAAACAAAGGCATACCTTTACTGTACGATCAAGGGAAGCACTGGCGAAAGTATTGGTGTCCTTTGGGTTAAATGTGACTTGCATGACATAGTGAGAGTGCCCCTCAAAGATTTGAGTACACATCCAGCCCTTATTCCAGTCCCAGAGCTTTATCAACATGTCATCAGAAGATGACAACACATAGGGCAAGGTTGGATGAACAGCCACACACCTTATGTAATCAGTATGGGCGTCAAAAACCTTGACCTTGTCCATTGTGTTATAATTGTATACGCGGATGAACATGTCATCCGCACCAGCCACAACCCATTGCTTCCGCGCAATAAATTTAGCCGAACGAACTGCAGATAGCATGGCTACATTAGAATAATGGCGTACAGGAAGGAATGTAAATGGTAAGCTGAGAAAGCATGCCTGGCAACTCGGTGACTTCAAATGATTTGACCATTGTCTGGCAATAAATGAGCATAATTTAATTAGTTCAAATCATGGAACAAGCATAAAGTTTTAAAATTCCATTTTTAAAATGACAAATCACTATAATGTACATATAAAAGAATCTATCCACTAATGTATTCGAAGGGATGATAGAAAACTGATTGCGGATATCTCAATGATGTCGATAGCTCAAACATATTGCTTCTTGACTATGAAATTCACAAGTTTTACCGTCGTACATCAGTACATAAGTTAACATTTGGAAACATTCAATCATGGGAACTTTTTTTTTTTGCAGGGACAATCATGGGAACTAACACAGACTGCGTACTACAAATGAACAGTTGGTGTTGAAAAGGCTTTATCTACCTACTGAAACCACGTGAATGACCAAACATTGCAGATATTAATAGCACAAACCTGCGTCTGATAGTTCCAGATGCAGACACTTCCAGAGTAAAGACTTGACATGATCCTGCATTACAAGAACAATGCAATGCATTTGTTACAAACTCTTAACATACATTCTACAGGCTCAAATGCAGAATGCATCCTCTTTGACATTGGGCCAACACATAAAACACCAGCCTACTCACCATGGCTCGGTTGGGTGGAGATCTACGGACTTGACCCTCTCTGACCTCTGTGCAAGCTTCCTCTGATCCAACCAAACACCAAGCACCATAAGCGATACAATCCCAACGATTACATCAAAACCACAACAAAATAACGGGATCTAACCGATCAGCCACAAAATTACCTTGATCTCTAACCGGAGCGGCTGCCGCATCATCCCCGCCACCGACAGCACACCAAAACCACATACAAAACCAACAAATCAGCTCATACACTTAAACACAACACGTCAGAACCCCCAGATCCACGCAGGACCCGATCGTCCCAGCCGTGGATCTCGGCCCTGGCGAGCCGTCGCGGGATCCGGCTGGACCGGACGGGCCGGTCTCACGTCCAGATCTACCATTTCCGCGGAAGCGGCGGGAGAGAGGACGGAGTTGGTGATGCCGGGTTGGTGCCCGGTTGCGAGAGGGGGAAGGAGGGAACGTACCATTGCGACGTCGGAGGCAGGCAGCGGCAACGACGCGTCTGGGCGCGCGTGGGAGGTGTGTGCCCGCCCGCGGCGACTCGCTCGCCGGAGAGGTAGAGCGCGCGGAGGAGAGGCGAGATCGCGAGTGGGAGAGCGGAGGGGGAGGGAAGGAGAAGGCAGCACTAGTGCGGCGGAAGGTAACGAACAATAGCGGGTAAACGGGTCTCGGGAAGAGGGCGGGCAGCCTTCTTCCGACGAGGGGATCTTCGGAGTCGAATAAACAAGTTATATTCTTCCGTTGTTATAGCTCTCCATAGGTTGGTGCAATGGTGCTTTGACTTGTGATGACCTTATTGCTAAAGGGCTATTTGAATTGTCTTATTATACTGGTTTATAAACTATATATAAAATAAGAAATATTATTAGTATATGATTAATTAAGTATTAACTATTAAAAATTTAAAAAATAAATCTATTTGATTTTTTAGAGATATTTTTATATAGAAAATTTTTGTAAAAAACACATCGTTTTACGTTTTGGGAAACGTGCTAACGGAAACCGAGGGAAATAAGTCCAAAGCATAAGTACATCTGAACGGGGTGTTAAGTAACAGACTGAAACTAAGGGATAGTTTGAAGGTGAAGGAAAAGGGAAGAGAAAAAAGATCACGTAAAATGAAGTGAGTCATTAGCACATGATTAATTAAGTATTAATTATTTTAAAGTTGAAAAAGGATTAATATGACTTTTAAAGCAACTTTCATATAGAAAATTTTTGTAAAAAACGCACCGTTTAGCAGTTCAGGAAACGTGCTCACGGAAAACTAAGATTTTTTCCCTCAATCGGTAGTTTCAACTCAACCTAAGGGCATGTTCGATTCAGATTGTTGTGTTGTCTTATAAGTAATACACAAAACGAGAAACGTTATTAGCGCGTGATTAATTAAGTATTAACTATTAAAAACTTGAAAAATTGATCTATTTGATTTTTTAGAGATACTTTCATATAAAAAGTTTTTGCAAAAAACATACTGTTTTACGTTTTATGAAGCATGCTAACGGAAACCGAGGAGAAGCTTGAAGCAACAAGCAGAAGCGAACACCATGTAAAGTGAAATGCTTAGGTGGCGTTCGAGACAAAAAGAGAAACGTTATTAGCGCATGATTAATTAAGTATTAACTATTAGAAACTTGAAAAATTGATCTATTTGATTTTTAAGAAATACTTTCATATAGAAAATTTTTACAAAAAACACACCGTTTAGTATTTTGAGAAGCGTGCTTACGGAAAACGAGAGAATAAGCAAAAGCTAGAAGCGGAACCGAACACTGCCTTAGGCCCTCTTTGGATGTGTTTTTGGCTTGGCTTAGGTGCTATTCCAAACCGCTTTAAGCTTTTACTTATTGCCTCATTTCACGTGAGCACGTTTCCCGAACTGCTAAACGGTGTGTTTTTTTAAAAAAAATTCTATAAAAAAGTATCTCTAGAAAATCAAATAGATCCATTTTTCAAATTTCTAATAGCTAATGACGTTTCTCGTTATGTGTGCGGCTTATAAGCTGAACGCAACTTTCATATAGAAACTTTTTTGTAAAAAAACACACTGTTTTACGTTTTGGAAGCATGCTAATAGAAACCGAGGTAATAGGTACAAGCTAAAAGCTTTACCAAACACTACCTTAGCCAGCGTTCTAGCTTGTTTGGGAGCTACTCCACTGCATGGAAAAGATGACTGTAATTTGATTTTGTAAGAAAGTTTTATATAGAAAGTTTCTGCAAAAAAAAATTATCAGTTTAAAAAGCATGCTCACAATAAACGAGAAAAAAGCCAACTGTAGAAGCTCTTTCAAACACTGCCTTAGACACCTTTTGCTTAGCTTATATGCCACATGCAAAACGAGAAAGATTGTTAACGCTTAATTAGTTAAGTATTAGCTATTGTAAAATTGAAAAATAAATTTATTTGATTTTTTAGAGAAATATCTATATAGAAATTTTTTAAAAAAATGTTTCCTTTACCATTTTAGAAAACATGCTCGTGGTTAACAAGAAAGTAGCTCCCTCCAATAAGACTAAAAGAACACTACCTTACTGTAACGCCCTAGCGTTAGGCTAAAATATTTAAATAAAAACCCTATTTACGAAAATTCGATCTAAATTGTTGTCGTGCTTGTGTGCCGAGATCTCGATCTCTCTCTCTGAATCAGTACCAAACCCTGCGATCAACTCTCTGTGCCCAAATTCAAATTGAAGTCCCTGTTTCCCCTATTCACAAAAATCCAAATCCCATCCATCAATTAAATCCCTCCAAATAAATCAACAGAAGATTTAACTCTCTGACTCCTGGAAATCCCAAAACTCTCCTATGCAAGCTGGGCCTCCTCTCTCCCGGCCCATCGCTGTGCATCTCCCCTTCGCCCAGCCCGATCGACCTCGCCCTTCTCCCATGCTGACACGTGTTCTCCATGTGTCATCGTCGTGCGGGCGAGACAGAGAGCTCTCTTGTTCCTCTTCTTTGTCGGTCTCTCTCTCTCGCTACCGTGGTCGTCAGCTCAAAAGTTTCGCCGTGCCTCGGATGCTCTCGGCTTCCGCCCGTTGTTCTCGCCCGGTCGCCGACCACCAGGACGCCGCCGTCACCAACCTGCGCCGGAGGCCGCCCTGTCCCCACATCGCTTCAACCTTGCTCGCCCCCTTTCATCGTCAGTCCCGTGCGTCATCCGGCCCCCACCGCAAGCCGCAAAGCCGCGGACAGCCACACTCGGCGCTCGTAGGCCTCTCCATCCCAAAAGCAAGCAAAGGCCGTCCCTTTTTCCCCTCCTCGCTTGCTTTTGTGCTCGGGCGACCGCCCTTTTTCCCCTCTGCCGAGCAGAACGTCGCTCCTCCCCTCGTCGCGGCTCGGGATGGAGCGCAAACCGGCTGACGTCACCGCTGCCAGTCCGCTGTTCTCGCGAGGACTGTGCCAGCTCGTCGCCGCCACGGGAAATCCCCTTCCCACCCCTGTGTAACTGACCTGGCTCTCCGCCTATAAAATCCCCGCCTCCACCTCGGAGCTCCCCTTCCAAAATTTTCCCTCAACCGAACCGCCTGGGAGCCCTGCGACGCACTGAGCCCGTGACGCACCCGAGATCGCCGCCTAGCGTGTGGCACCGCCCGCCATCCATCCCTACCTCGGGAACTGACCCCAGAACCGCCCAGGAGCATTCCAACGCGTGGGATCGAGCTCTGGTCCGCCGTCGGAGGAACGCCCAAATCCCCGCCGCCTCGGTGTATCGTGTCAATACTCCTTTGTCGATCAATCTCCGGCGAATCCGAACCGGTGGATCCCTTCCCTTCAGTCTCCTCTCTCTACCGGTGCCCTCGACGTCGGCTACATCCCGGAGAATTGCTTAGACAAACCCAGCCACAGCCAACCGTCAGATCCCGCTACTGTTCTTCGTCTTCCTCCCATCGCGCAGCTAAGAGCTGTGGAGGCCCTCTATCCATCGCGTGCAGGCGCCGCCCACCAGAGCTGTGTGGCTGCATGTGGGGTCGACGGGATCGAATGCACGGTGGACCGAATTGGTGCCCCTGGTCCACCACATCATCTTGGCTCGCACTCCTGTGGTCTCACCCAGCTAGGCCGAGCCACCGACTCCTAGTCCCACCCGTCAGGACTGTCCCACCGGTCAGCCCATCCCGGCACCCGTGCCCCGGCCTCCTGGGCCGCCTCACTTCGAGCCAGCCCAACTTGCTGAGCTTCATGCACGCTCGGGCCAGTCCCGTGTCAACCAGCCATACACCACCCTAGCCGCTGGGCCCCCCTTTGGCAGTGGCGCAGGAGGATATTAAATCAAGGAAATCCTTTTCTAATCCTTTTCCAATATTCCAGAAAATACCAAAAACCTTCAAAAATCAATATCTTTTCATCCATTCATCCGATTGACTCTGTTTCAGTTCCAGAATTTTTCTAAAAATGAGATCTATCCATTGGCACACTTAGAAGTCTCTAATATGGCTATTTATATAGTCTTTTTGATGAGTTTTTCCGTTCCGCGTGTAGCGTCGGAGTCGAAAGAGCCTCAGGATGCAGATCTCAAAGATGAAGCTGCAGGCCTTGAGCAAGGCAAGTCACTTTTGATCATCTTGAACCCATAATTACGGAACTAAGTATTTTAACATGCTAAATTGCATATATTAGGTTACACTGAGTTAATTCCTCAACCGCGGTCGTGAGACGACCGACGGGCCACCAACCCATTTGCTGCATGACCACCTTGATTGATTGTGTTTCCCCTTAACATCCTTGTCACCTCCCTTTGGCAGATCCCGGTACCTGTGCCGATGGGCATGGTACCGGTGATCGCCTATCAAATTTAAAATGACTACGATGGGTAAAACTTGGGTTTGGAAAACCCGACACCTGGATCGGTGCCTTAAAAATAAAATGGTTTGCCAAAACTGCGGTGCGGGGATCGTGCCAGCAGGACGAGTCCCCTGCATTGCAGTTAAGGACCGATCCCTTTGGAATTTCATCCGAACATACAACAATGCAATCAGATGGGTGATATGGGATAACTCCTGGCTAAGTAAAGAGTCGACCAGGGTCGCCTTGCATGTCAATGGAATGTGGATCGTGCGGGAGGGCGTCGGGGTTGCCTCCTGGGTTCCTAGTACAGCATGGTTGAGGACCTACTCTGTGATTGGTCGTGGACCCCTCCAGTTGGCATGGGGTAACCTGGTGTGGACTTTGGAAATGCCTTGTCGCAAAAATCCCTAGTCACCAGTCACGTCCGTTCGTTCGTGAGCTGGGTGATAGGGTAAGTCGCATCGTGTGGGTAAAGTCTACCCCCTTTGCAGAGGTTTAAACTGTTTGAACAGCCATGCCCACGGTCATAGGCGGATGTGAGATGATTTCTTAGCGTAGTTTTATTTGACTACTGCTTGTGAAAGTATGTTGTGGATTGGAAATCCGATTTCGGAAAACGTTGTGAAGCTGCCAGGGACAGCAGGGCCGTGGGCCTGATGATGTTGGATCAGCTGGTGGAGCTGGATCCCGGAAGCCAACTCTTGAGAGGAGTTCTTCTAGAAGTAGGCTAGCTT
The DNA here is from genome assembly GCA_003991445.1 of Oryza meyeriana var. granulata. NCBI lineage: Eukaryota > Viridiplantae > Streptophyta > Magnoliopsida > Poales > Poaceae > Oryza > Oryza meyeriana. The sequence goes on along the minus strand of RYFJ01003030.1, from coordinate 41,743 downwards.
CGAGGAGTTTTAAGGTTTTGGCTTAGTTCTCGAGTCGTGCTTGTGGCTTTGGGCTAGTTTCCGTTTCTACTCTTTTGCTAATGTATCGTTGTGAACTCGGGGTATGTCCACAGTTTCAACCTGGATGTAAGACTATGTCTATTAATAAAGACAAGTTGTCCCATGACGGTTTCATCGCCTGTTGTGCCAGCACTATAATCCTGAGACCGGTATAGGTTTGCAGGTCAATTGTACTGCTCAGACTCGTCCTTCACGAAAGGTCAGTTTGGGCGTGACAAAAGATGGTATCAGAGCACCAGCTCGGCCCTAGGACGAAACCCTACGCGTAGAAAGACCGTAAGGACGATACGTTCATAAAAAGATATATGAGAAAAATCTAGGATATTCTTGCAGCTTCTTTTACTTTAGATGTAACATCCCGAAGATTTAATTACTAGTTTAAGTGGTCATCCAATGTAACCTGGGTGAAAGGGTGGAAGTTTTCAAACTTTGTGTGTGTAAAACCTTCCTTATTTATTTTTTTCTGTTTATGAAAATAGGTAGAAATTAAAACCTTTTTCCTGAACCTTCTCTTGAGATAGTATAAACCCTAGCTACAATGGTAGGAGAAAACTTTCTCTAGAAAAATAAACCTAGATACGATGCCTTAGCAATTGGAGATCAACTTCGTCTTTTCGTAAGCACAATTTTATTAATATGGCCTAGAGCAAATAAAAACATATAGACGAAATCCTCTAAATTCTACCAAAATGAATAAGCACTTGGTAGTGAATGTAAGATACTATATTGTGGTACACAATCATATAAGTTACTGGGTTAATGACCGAAACAATTTAAGAGCCTCATCCAAATTTTTGAACAGGGCATTGGCGCTAATAAAAATTTTCCCACACAATTAAAGAGCAGCTCGACTAATAATTCTCACACATGAATGGAATAGAGATGAAATCTGAGACCAAGTCAACTTGATATTAGATAATCCATGAAGCTCCACCATGCATCGTCTTGTAGTTCTTAGTCTTGATCGAAGTCTCCTTGTTTATAATTAGGGTAAATAACTAATTGGTTGAGAGACCCATAGTGCAATCATTAACCATTCGTTGATCGAGTAATCCACCCAATCATGCCTAGCAACTGGCAAGTACCTAGTAGCCCAGTGGTTGTATGAATGTCTACTTGTTTGTAGTGAAGTCCAATTTATTGGCTTGACTAATTTTCCATGTTTTGCATAATTGATTTATACATGTAAAATAAACCTATAATATGTATGCCCCAAATTTAGGCAACATAAAAATTCCAAGAAAATCATCACATCACCTAAACAACCTAAAATGATTTTTGGTGAAGGTTTTATAATTTTATCAACTATTCTAGCACCTCAATTTAATCGGTCAAAGCAGTCAAACTAGAATTTATTTAGAAACCCTAACCGGCAAAATCAAACACTACTAAAAAGTGCATCAAGTTGTACAGAAGTGTATACGGGAGATAATTTATTCAAATACTAGTTTATTTATCATAAATCAATATAATTTTTCCAGAATTTAATCCATTAGTTTGCACCCCTTAAAAATTCAAAGAAGTTTCGTCAGGCTCTTTTTGTTTGAATTTCTAAGAGCAAAATAATTTGATTTTTCATGTACAACTTTCGAAAATGGAAACTAGGTATCCTGGGCTAACTACACAAAAATCACCACATTTATAACTTAGTTGTATCTTGGTCAACTTAAATTTGCAAGTAAAGGGAGGAAAATAAAACCTGAAAAAACCGGGAAATAGCCTAAATCTCTCTGTACATGGTTTTCTACCCATCTCCCTCACATCCCCACAGACCACCACGCCCTGGACCCACCTGGCAGTGGCCCTAGCTCGCCCAACCCCCCTGTCCAGCCAGCCCAAGTGGAGGGACACGTCCTGGGTGGCCTCAGAGGGCAAGCGATGCATGTGTGTCATCGTGGCCGGTGTCAAACACCTCCTCTCGCCCTCCAAGTCTCCCAGCTAGCTCACTCATCTTCACAACTCCATCACAGAGCCAAGAAATCAGGGAGGAGAGCTTCCTTTGCCTCTTTTCTCTATCCAACTCCCTGCCGGCTAAGAAGAAGACGAGGCCGCCGCCGCTTGGTTCTTCGGCGATCTTCTCATCTCTTTCACGTTCTCTACTCTTCGTTGCATGCCTTAGCTCATGCCACTAACCCCGTCCCATTTTGTCCCCCGCAGCACCAGGAATGCAGCCTCGCCGTAGGAGCTTGGGAGCGCGGCCATGAGCAGCCGTGGCCGTCACGCCGGTGTTCCGGCCACCTCGGAGCTTCCCTGGCGGAGCAGCTGCGCCACCAACACCGTCTCAGCCCTAGCAGCCAAACGCCCCAAGAAATCGCAAGAGCCCTTGACCAAGCACAGACACCTGTCGTCGTCTTCTTCATCTCCGGTCGAACTCCGCAAACGGCCATTCCTCTGCAACTGGTGAGTTTTTTTTTGATTGCCTGCGGCCATAGTCATCTTAAGGGATTCTCCACCTCCTGAAACTGATAGCTTGGCCCCGCATGCCTCAGATTCGGCCGCCTACTGTACCACCGTCACCGCTGGATCAACCCACCGCCGTCGGTGCTGGTCTGGCCTTGTCGGACCTACCCAGCCGTGACCAACCATCTGGTGAGCTTCATGGTGACCCATAGGTAGTCTAGCATGCCTTAATTTTTTTGTTTCGCTGCCGTAGCCTTGTATACATGTGTAGCCCGAGAGCATCCACCACTCGAGCTCGCCGCCGGTGAGCTACAGTCGACCATTAGCCACTGCACGACCACCGACAGGTTCACCTTGTCTTTCCCCTCATTTTCTTTTTAGGCCGCGTCCTCATCCGAGCTGCCATCCACTGTCGGTGACGGCAAATAGAGCCGGCGGCCATGGCTGCCTCGCCTTCCCTACTCTGTGTAGCTGACATGTGGGCCTGGGCTGTGAAAAAAAATATGAAAGAGGAAAGAATAAGGAAAATACTTAAGCGATTTATTTTTACAACAGAAAATGGTCAAACTTTGAAAATCCATAACTATTTCATTTTAACTCCTTTTCGAATGAACCAAATTTTGTTAGATTCATCAAAGCATGTACTTTATTTCTGTAAATTAAAAAGTAGCACACATAGTAGAGAAAATGAGCAGTAAAATTTATATTACTAATATATATGTTATTTATTGCATGGATTATGTATAAGCTTGATAAATTTATTCTAATTTCAAATGTTCTCAAACCCAGGTCCAGTAGCCTCACCAAGCCATGTTCTTTTTCTGTAACATGAATGTGACACCTTGTCTATGTAAATCTTATACTAGAGTAAAATGACATAAATGAAAAATGGGTAATGTATATATTTTTCCAAGGTGCAGAAAAGCTTCATTTCCATTTCCAAAAATGAATTGGACCTAGGATCAGTAAGCTACTCTTAGCATGATTATCACTTTTGTAAAGTATCTTATAACACTTTTGTATATGTTTTGTACACTAAAATGTATTTCAATCATCATTAATGTATAGAGACTTCAAAAATTAATAATAAATTGGTTATAAATCCAAATCGAGTAAACTCAACTTTGTTAGAACCAGTAGGTTATGCTCCTTTATATCAAAACCCATGCCTTCTTGAAATATTAATAGAAAATGTCAGTAGAATATAATTACTTATGTTTCAATAGAAATAATTACAGAGCTGCCTTTTTGAGCCCCCCTATGTTGTTATTTTTTAACTCCTAAACCGTAAAAGATTTTGGAATTATTCTTTCACTAAAATTCACTTTAAAATGTGGCCTACCTACTGTACTTATCTCATAATTAATTGAGTATTTTCCATAGACATGTTTATTTGGTTCTTATTGCATATTTGTTTCTTCTCGGTAGATTCGGATATTCCGGAGAACGTTGATCAAGATCTTGAACTTGAGAGTGACTATGTCCAACATCGAGGCAAGCATCTAAGCATATAGAACCCATTTTTTTTTTACTATATGGCTTTGCTTATATATATATGCATGTGTTGATTTACTCAAAATATCGGTGTTGAGTAGATATTATATATGTCCTACTTGTTGCATTGACTCCATTGATATGTTGCTGTCCTTTTATCCTTGTCACCCCTGGATAGAAATGATTGGGTTGATTTTATATTTAATCGATGCTTAGCCATGCTTAGGTCTATTAGGCACAAATCAATGGATGGAGCTATCGGTTATACTATACTTAGTGATTTCGATGTTTGGGCATAAAATCTGAGAACTTACACTAAATATTTAAATAAGAGAATATGCTTTGACTTGGACGGGTGATAGGGCGATGATGGGATGGTGGTTTTCCCCGATGCATGTAGCCCTGTCTAAGTCGCTAAGGACCGAACATGTTGATATCTATTCAAGTACCTTTCGTACTTTCACTCGCCGAGAATGGGACGGCTTGTCTTAGTACCTTGTGACGTTGTGATCATCTACGCCCGTTAGAAAGTCATGAGGGTGGTTTTCCCTTTGGAGTGCCCTGGGTGTGCCTGGTTTTGGCAGGGGGTATCTCCCGCGATGGTGATCCCGCCTTAGTCACAACACACGCACGTGACTGAGTCGTCGGGAGCCCTAACGTGGTTTAGGTGGTTGGGGCGGAGCTTGGGGAAGGACTTGTTATGAGCTTGTATCACTTATGAGTCACCTGTGTGCGTGTAAAAGCATTTGATCCTTGTTCATTTCGTGTGGATAAAGATGTACACCTCTGATCAGAGTAAAACTATTCGAATAGCCGTGTCCACGGTTACAAGATGACCGCTTGATGTGTTAGTCAGTCTATGTTAGCATCCAACTTGGGTAAAATTTGATTTGGTTTAGTGATGGAGACTATTTTGGCTATGTGCAGCCTATATGTTTGTGACTAGTCATGGATGTTGGGATAGACTTTGACTAGTGGTTATTTTAGGTAATGGTGGCCCATGGATGATGATTAGAGCATGGTTTGTGCTCATTTATATTCAATTTTTAGAACTATATGCTTGCTGTCCCATAATTTAAATTGTGACACTTTGCAAGTGTTATGCTTTTGAACTTACTATTTGCTTACTAAAATCAGCTTTATGCAAAATATAAACCCATATGCCCACTTCCTAAGGTAAACTTGTATATCCCTTGATATATTATATGAATGTGTAAGACTTGCGAATACATTGTTGTACTCAACCCGATGCCTGCATTTTCAGGTGAGGACACCGACGTTGATGGGTGTGCTTACTATCCCACCGAGGGGGGTGGGGATGGTAAGTAGTGTTTTAGCTTTGCTCTTGTCCTGGTTGGTTGCCCTATGGGAATGTTGGCACACCACGGGTTTTATCTTTATGTTTATATCTTTTGCTATGACTTCCGTTGCTATATTTTGTGATGTAAGAAGGCCTATGATGCCCGTTATGTAATATGTACCTTGTTGCCCCTTTTATCACTGTTTTGGTACTTGTTTTCCTATTAATTGCTTGCGATGAAAGTACAAGGCTAGTCGCTCCTAGGGACTAGCTAAGTACGAGTATGGGCTTTGGAACAATTGAGATAACCGTGGGAGGGTCTTTTGGAGTTCAAGTCCTCTGTGGTATGTAGTTTTCTGGTCGCCGCTATCGAGTGGTTTGACGAGCATACTTCAAGGAGGACTGGCATGGCTATCCTGTCGGTTATGTCCTTAGTTTTGGGTCCGGTGCTTCGGATTTATATTGTACCTATTGTTAGCGGTGTCAAGTCTGCGATGAGGTTAGGTGGTTATTTTGATTATATGGATCCCACCTAACTAGATAGTTAGCGTTGACATGTGCTAATTGTAATGTATAGTATAAATCATGGGGTGCCCACATTAGATTTATTTAAAAATAGTTACTGATTTCTTCTCCTCCTCAAAATTTGTAGATGGTTGCTAGTCAAACCATCTCCTCCCATGGTACGAGAGAGGGTGGTTGCGTCGACCAGCTGCGTGACATGGTAGGATTCCTTGGCTTCACTCTTCCTGAGTATGCTGGCTACACCTTGTTTGGCCAGCCTCCTCGTTGTGAGCTCACTGTGCACATCTACCCTTGTGGAGGCACCCACGGCATCGGCCTTTACCTTCACACCTTCACTAGGACTCTTCTCACCGCTCAGCTGGCTTACCAGGCAGTGGCTTGGACGGCACTCCACCACCTGGCCCAACTTACGCGAGTCGTCTTACTGGCTCAGTCTTCCGCCTGTTCCCTCGCTTATCCAGTGGCCACACAGACATTCGCTACCCTTGTCCCTATCGCGAGTCGCACCCTGTCTTGACTCGACTCGTGGAGCTGTAAGACGCTCAGGCTAGCTAGCTTGATCTACTCCTGGAGGCTTACCGCGCACTCGCTCGTCACAGTACCGCTCTCGAGCTCCGCCTCGCTGAAGAGGGTGTCATTTCTGTGGACACTACCTCCTAAGACTTGGGCCACCTGTGCCACTCTCTCGCCTAGTCCTTCTACAGCTCCCACGGCTCTACAGACACGCCCAGCGGGACACGCACTCCCAGTTCTCGCATGCCCTACTCGCCCTACTTCTCACCACACCCACGCCGTCGCAGCCCACCTATACCCCAGGCTACTCTCCAGTCACCAGCCGTCGTGGACTCCGTCTGATTCGCATCGCTCGCAAGAGCGTTGCGGGTCCCTCCACCACGGTGTTCCGTTTCAATCCTACCCTAGCAGGACTTGCTGCGGGTCCCTCTCAACAGGTTTCGGCGTACCCGCCCCATGCACCGATCAATGTTTCTTCAACCGACAAGCCTACTACCGACGCCGGCCAGTCCGAGGAGTTGCAGTAGAGTGTGTGTGTGAGCCTAGAATGCTCAGTCAGACCTTTTGTACCACCGCCAACTCTTTTGGAGTCGTGGCATAGTAGTCCGTGAGTGTGTTTGTATGGGTGTTGCATGGTAGTCCGTCTTGCTGTGGTGTGCATTCAGTCAAGCTCGGCTCAGCTCTATGACTTGACCACACCAGTTGTATTAGGGATGTTTTCGGTTTCAGAAAACTGATTTATGATTAGTGCATGGCATCTGTTGTTACGTTGTTTATTTCTCGTCCCTTAAGTGCTGATCTCGCTCTTACCCCGCCCTTTTCTAGAAGATTAAATGACAGGCCGACGCCGTCATAACAACACCGCTGGCCATCCGCGCCGTATAATCAGAGTTTCGAACCGTCTGGGTTTTGAGGCCAGTCAGGAAGTTCAGGTTGAGGATCAGTTGTCAGAAACCGAACACGGGGAAACAGAAGTGCCCGAACCACAGCAAACAACATATCATCAGGATCTGCCACCACCCTCGCCACTTTAGCATGATTATCAGCACCTGATGGCTATTCAGACTCAGATTCTACAAGGCCTAGCCCAGAGTATAGTAGGGTTACACTAGCAGGTCCAAGCACCTGCCCTCCAGAATGCCCATGGCAATGGCAACTACCCCAAGTCCAAGCTGACCGACTTCTTGAGATCGCGCTCGCCAGAATTCTCTCACACTGTGGAACCCGTCGAGGCTGACGATTGGCTCAAGGATCTTGAGAGAAAGCTCAACTTGGTGCAGTGTACCTCAGTGGAGAAGACTCTCTATGCTTCTCACCAGCTCAGAGGTGCTGTAGCCGATTGGTGGGAAAATAACTGCAATGCTCACCCAGATGCTACCAGCATTGAGTGGGCAGAGTTTGCCGACGCATTTCGCACCGCTCATGTGCCTGAGAGCACCATTGACATGAAGGAGGAATTCAACAAGCTCAAGCAAGGAGTTGGAAGTGTGAATGAATACCTGGGTCGCTTCAACAAATTGGCTCGGTATGCACTTGAAGAAGTGAACACTGACAAGAAAAAGATAAGGAAGTTCCTGAAGAGAATTGCAGTGGGATTGAGAATCCAGTTGATCACTCATGATTTCCCCACGTTCCAGCACATGATCAACAAAGCCTTGCTGTTGGAGGATGCTAGGAAGGAAGCAACTGAGAAATACAAGAAGCGCAAGTTCGCTCACACCTAGAACCCACCCTATGGTGCACCTTGCCCCCGTGTGGGACACCCTCTATAATATCATCACCAAAACACACAAGGCAACGGTCCTACCGGTTTCCCTCCCTGTCCACTGGCACCTCACCTTGCTCATCACCCACAACAGCGCACTTTCAGTAGCAATGCTAGAGGAAACAACGCTACCACCTTCAACACTCAGAACAAGATGCATACCAACTTGGCTTCAGTGAAGTGCTTCACCTGTGGCAACTTGGGACACTACTCCAGGAACTGCCCTCAGAATCAGGGAAACACCGTCCCTACCAAGTCCAATGCCAGTACAGCTAAGACCCCTACATCCGCACCGTCCCGCCCCGCCACCCCAGCAAGTGGACAGAGTTCGTGTGCGTCCGTCAACCACTTTGGACGAGCCCGAGTGAATCATATCCAGGCTAAAACAGCCCAAGAAGCTCCTGACGTTGTGATAGGTACGTTTTCTGTTAACTCAATGCCCGTACTTGTTCTATTCGATTCCGGAGCTTCGCATTCCTTCATATCGCAAGATTTCGTGCAAAAAAATGGTTGGGAAACCCAAAACCTAAGTGTACCTTTGGTCATACATTCCCCTTGACGGGATATAAGGGCAACTAAAATATGCCCGAAAGTTTGTGTGGAAATTGGAGGAGTTAGATTCCAGGCTAACGCCATAGTCCTAAACTCCCAAAGCCTAGAGCTGGTCCTAGGAATGGATTAGTTGGCTAAGTATAAAGGGCAGATAAAGTGTGCCGAGAGAGCAATCGTTCTGCAAGATCCGCAAGGGATACAAGTACGGTTCACCCCATCTGCCGCTCCGAGAAATAGAGTCTTCGTCCAAAGTTTGCAAGCAGTACCCGTAGTCAACGAGTACCCCGATGTGTTTCCAGAAGATCTGCCAGGCATGCCACCGGATCGAGAAATCGAGTTCTCCATTGAACTTGCCCCAGGTACGACACCTATTGCTAAGAGGCCATACAGAATGGCAGCCAACAAGTTGGCCGAAGTAAAGAGATAGATTGAAGAACTTCAAGAGAAAGGATATGGGCACCCCCAGCACGTCTCTGTGGGGAGCACCAGTGCTGTTGGTTAAGAAAAAGGATGGTTCCGAGCGCTTGGTTGTGGACTACAGAGCTCTGAACGAAGTTACCATAAAGAACAAGTATCCCCTTCCATGGATAGACGATCTGTTTGACCAGTTGGAAGAAGCCAAAGTTTTCTCCAAGATTGATCTAAGTTCTGGATATCACCAACTGAAGATCAAGCCAGAAGATATACCCAAGACCGCCTTCGCAACGCTATATGGCCTGTACGAATACACCGTCATGTCCTTCGGACTTACCAATGCACCAGCTTATTTCATGAATCTCATGAACAAGATCTTTATGGAATATCTCGACAAGTTCGTGGTTGTCTTCATCAACGACATTCTAATCTACTCCAAAAACGCAGAAGAACATGCTAAACATTTGAGATTGGTTCTCAGAAAGCTAAGAGATCATCTACTCTACACCAAATTCTCCAAGTGCGAATTCTGGCTCGACAGAGTGGCCTTCCTCGGTCACGTCATCTCTACCAAAGGTGTTGGAGTTGATCCTAGCAAGATAGAATCCGTTGTGGCATGGAACTTACCAAGAAGCGTGTCAGAAATCCGCAGTTTTTTGGAATTACCTGATATTATCGAAGATTTATAGAAAGTTTCTCCAAGTTGGCTAAACCGATGACCGAACTGCTGAAGAAGAAAAAGAAGTTTGAATGGACCCCAGCATGTGAATGTAGTTTCCAAAAACTTAAGAAGAGGTTGACATTCGCTCCGGAAGGACTTCGAGATTTTCTGCGATGCATCCCGACAAGGACTGGGTTGCGTCCTGATGCAAGACCGAAAAGTGGTTGCCTACGCCTCCAGGCAACTCAGACCACATGAAGCCAACTACCCAACTCACGACCTGGAACTTGTCGCAGTAGTTCACGCCCTCAAGATATGGCGCCACTACCTGATTGGTAACAGATGTGAAGTCTACACTGATCACAAAAGTCTGAAGTATATCTTCACCCAGAACGAGTTAAAGAAGAGACAAAGACGATGGTTGGAGTTAATCAAGGATTACGATCTCGGAATCCACTATCATCCGGGCAAGGCCAACGTGGTCGCTGATACCCTGAGCCGGAAGACTTACTGCAACGTTGCCCACGTCAGACCAAAATAGGATCGGTTGAACAGAGATCTGTTGAAGTTAGGAGTAACCCTGATACCTGTAGGCACCCTGGCCAGTTTAACCGTGAAGCCTACCCTAGAGGATCAGATCAGAGAAGCCCAACTGCAGGTTGAAGGAATCAAGAATCTCAAGGCAAAGGTTCTAAATAAAGAAGTCAGCGGTTTCACCGCAGATGACAAGGGAACCATCTGGTTTGGTCCGCACATTTGTGTACCCGCACAAAAGGAATTAAGAGACCTCATTTTATAGGAAGCTCACGAATCAGCATACTCCATCCACCCCGGAAGTACAAAGATGTATCAGGATATTAAGGAGTACTTCTGGTGGTCAGGCATAAAGCGAGATGTGGCAGAATATGGCCTTGTGCGACATATGCCAGAGAGTTAAAGCAGAGCATCAGAAGCCTGCCGGTCTCCTACAACCGCTCAAAATTCCGGAATGGAAGTGGGAAGAAATTGACACAGAAGAAATCGGCACGGATTTTATTGTCGGTTTACCTAGAGCACCCAGCGGATACGACTCCATATGGGTCATCATGGATCGCCTCACCAAGGCCGCCCACTTTGTGCCAGTCAAGACCACATACAACGGAAAGAAGTTGGCAGACTTATATATGACACAAGTAGTCTGCCGATATGGGTGCTTGAAGAAAATAATATTAGATCAAGGAACTCAGTTCACATCCCAATTCTGGCATCGATTCCATGAAGCCTTGGGCACCAATCTGAATTTTAGCACAGTTTATCAACCACAGACAAATGGTCAGATAGAACGCGTCAATCAGATTCTAGAAGATATGCTGAGAGCATGTGCGATTGGCTTTGAAGGCACTTGGGATTGCTATCTCCCTTATGCAGAGTTCTCATACAACAACAATTACCAGTTCAGTACTCAAATGGCCCCAAACGAAGTGCTCTTTGGACGCAAGTGCCGTACCCCTCTCTGCTGGACAAATGTGGGATCGTTTGGTCCTGAGGTACTTAAGACCACTGAAGGACAAGTTAAGATCATTCGTGAATGACTGAAGATTGCCCAAACCCGACAAAAGATCTACGCAGACAACCGCAGGAGAGACCTCGAGTTTGAGAAAGGCGACCATGTGTACCTGCGAGTATCTCCCCTCCATGTTTTAAAGAGATTCAGGATGTCAGGCAAGTTGGCACCCCATTACATCGGGCCATATCAGATCGCCGCTAGACGTGGAGAAGTGGCCTATCATCTAGAGCTACCAGAAGGATTGGCTGATGTACACAACGTGTTCCATGTGTCGCAACTGAAGAAATGCCTCCGTGTGCCAGAGGAACAAGTGCCTCTTGAAACCATGGATCTGCCAAAGAATATGACCTACAAGGAACATCTAGTCTAGATCCTCAAGGAAGCTAAACGACAAACCCGCAGAAAAACGATCAAGTTTTACAAGGTTCAATGGAGCAATTATTTGGAGGATGAGGCAACCTGGGAATGCAAAGATTATCTCCAGGCGGAGTTTCCGGAGATGCTCCCTTAGGTTCAGAATCTTGAGGTAGAGATTCTTGTCAGGGGGGTTGGTTTGTAACGCCCTAGCGTTAGGCGTAAAATATTTAAATAAAAACCCTATTCGTGAAAATTCGATCTTAATTGTTGTCGTGCTTGTGTTCCAAGATCTCGATCTCTCTCTTTGAATCAGTACCAAACCATGTGATCAACTCTCTGTGCCCAAATTCAAATTCAAGTCCCTGTTTCCCCTATTCACAAAAATCCAAATCCCATCCATCAATTAAATCCCTCCAAACAAATCAACAGAAGATTTAACTCTCTAACTCCTGGAAATCCCAAAACTCTCCTGTGAAAGCTGGGCCTCCTCTCTCCCGGCCCGTCGCTGTGCATCTCCCCTCTGCCGGCCCGATCAGCCTCGCCCTCCTCCCATGCCGACACGTATTCTCCACGTGTCGTCATCGCGCGGGCGAGAAAGAGAGCTCTCCTGTTCCTCTTCTTCGTCGGTCTCTCTCTCTCTCTCTTGCTACCGGGGTCGTCGGTTCAAAATTTTCGCCATGCCTCGGATGCTCTTGGCTTTCGCCCGCCGTTCCCGCTCGGTTGCCGACCACCAGGACGCCGCCGTCACCGACCTGCGTCGAAGGCCGCCTTGTCCCCACATCGCTCCAACCTCGCTCGCCCCTTTTCGTCGTCAGTCCCGTGCGTCATCTAGCCTCCACCACAAGCCGCCAAGTCACGGACAGCCACACCCGGGCGCTTGCAGGCCTCTTCATCCCAAAAGCAAGCAAAGGCTGTCCCTTTTTGCCCTCCCCGCTTGCTTTTCTGTTCGGGCGACCGCCCTTTTTCCCCTCCGCTGAGCAGAACGTCGCTCCTCCCTTGTCGCGGCTCGGGATGGAGCGCGGACCGGCTGACGCCTCTGCTGCCGGTCCGCCATCCTTGCGAGGACCGTGCCAGCTCGTCGCCGCCACGGGAAATCCCCTCCCCACCCCTGTGCAACTGAACTAGCTCTCTACCTATAAAATCCCTGCCTCTACCTCGGAGCTCCCCTTCCAAAATTTTCTCTCGATTGAACCACCTGGGAGCCCTGCGACGCGCTGAGCCCCTCAGCCACGTCTCCCTCTCTTGGCTGGTTCGCTCCAGGTCGTCCTTGGCTGCCTGGAGCTAGCGCAGTTGTTATAGCTAAGGGGCGAGCTCAGTCAGGACTTTGCTCATCTTTTCCGAGCGATCGACAATCTTCTGCTCAGCACCAACTAGGGTTAATCAGGGTCAGTAGGCAGAATATCATATCTGCAGAAGTTGTCAAGCATTCGACATGGCAAGATTCGCAGTATACCTAGACTCCCTTCGACACGATGATTGCAGCATACATCAGATTCCTTTGCTCTCTCAGTGCTGCTTGCTCGTCATGCTCGAAGCTCTTCGCTATCCCCTCAGGGGTGACCCAGTAAAATGTCCTTGGGAAATTGCGTAGGGGAGCTTTGAGCCTAGGGAGATCACTACCACCAGAAGACGATGATGCCGCTGACGATGTGTCCTGGCCCTGAGCTCAACAGATGCAGGGACTTCGGGGATTGGCTCGGGGGTTGGAGCTACAACTTCAGCATCCACTCCCTGGTTGGCCGGCGCTGGTAGCTCTGCTGTCAGGATTGCTTCAGCTTCAGCAACTAGGGCAACCTCTAGCTCGGCAGGTAGCATTACTGGCTCTGGTTCGGCTGGGATGGGCTCGGTGGCAGGAGTTAGTGGCATAGTCCCCTTGGGATCTATGTCAACTCGCTTCCTGCACAACATATCAAATATCAAGACACTTGTTAACGCCAAAATTTGGTACGGGTCGTTACCATGTTCGGTTAAGGAAAGAAGCGATATCAGCCATTGGAAACTAATCCAGAAGAGTCCGAGCTTGGAAAGGAATCGTGAAGACCACGATATGGCAGTCAATTACCTTATCTGTAAATTAGGTAATTTTAATACTTTTTAGAGAAACCTGATCTCGTGTCCGATCAGGACTTGTTAGTTTTCCTTTTATAGATAGGAAATTCGTGTGCCGTGTCCTATTAGGACTGTAATAACTCGGGGTATATATACGTATGCCCGGGTACCTTGTAAATCATCTCAACGATCAATACAATTCGGCGCATCGCCACCCTTTACCAACGGGTTCTTGCTTCTCAAGCCGGGCTGCATTGGTTAGGTCCGAACTCCGGCGAGAGGGTAAGTCTCGTTACCCCGGCTACCAATCGGCTAGGACTTCCTCGGTTAGGTCCGATATTCTAGTCGGTATATGGTAGCCGGCTTACCACGATATATCTGCTTTGTCTACGGTTGCATCGGTTCTGTTCGATCTCTTAGGCCTATCAGGTACATCACATCACGCGTGCATAGTTTTTATCGGTTTACTGGGGAAAGCTTATCATCAGTTTGTGCTGCATCGGTTGGGTCCGACCTACTAAACTGAGCGATAAGTTGTTCCTGCTAGGCCGATGGTTTCTGTGCAAGCGTCTTATCGGAATGCATAGCCGGTAAGTTATCATATACATCACGATTGCATTAGATCTATCGGCTCATCGAGGTTCTTTTATTATTGTTAATCTATGCTGCATCAGTTAAGTTTGAACTACTAGATTGATAGTGATAGATTTACTCTTGCTGAGTCGATAGGTTTTATGCGATGTTCTATCGGAGTGCTTAGCCGATAGGTTATCTTTTAAAGCCGACTGCATGGTCTATTGATTATTATTCTGCTATCTATTTTATCATCGGCTTCCAGCCGATGTACATGCATTCTCTTGGCAGTCGGCTAGCTCATGGTATATTTATGCTATTTTATGGTTTGCTTATAGCACCATCGGATTCTAGCCGATGTATCAATATATCGTCTTATTTTTATCTACATTATACTACTATCGGCTTTCCAGCCGATATAATACTGTTTTGTTTTTGGCACACTGTATTATCATCGGTTTTCTAGCCGATGTACACGTTCTGATAGCACTGTATTGATCATTGATTCTACCATCGGCTTCTTAGCCGATTGCGCAAGTGCTACTGATAGGCGAGGACACGAACACGGAGGAGAATCCGGGCGCAGGCAATAGGCGAGGACCCAAGCGCGGGCACGACCCAGTACCCGGGCACGGGCACGATCGAGACTCGGGCATCGGACGAGTACCCTGGCGTGGGCACGGAAGGATCCAGGCACGGGTACAGAAGGGTCAAGGCGCGAGCACGGACAAGTACCCGGGAGCTATCGGGCACAAGCGAGAATCCGGGCGCGAGTACAGGCGGGGGCCCGGGCACGAGCATAGCGGCGATCGGCTGGAAGGAATCCGTATCGGCTTGCTAGCCGATTGGATCGGTAATCTAATTTCTTCATCTCCTTGTCAATTGCGGGGTCAAATTGACTGGCACGCCTACGAACCTCAAGACTTTAGGACCTGCACTGGAGCTAAGCAGATCTCCCAGGCCTTCGCGTGTCACCAAGACGCCGGACGGCCCCCGGCGGGTTTTTGGCGTCAACAACACTGCCACATCATTCAAGATTCTCAGAAGATTGAAGATTTTTTATTACCTCTTGAAAGTCTTGAATTTCCATAGGGGTGCTCCTGAGGACGTCAGCGAGAGGCTCAAGTGCCTGCTCGGTGGCGGCGAGCTGCCGACTTTTGTGCCAGTCGGCACGGCAGTCAGCGGTGGTGAGTTGGCTTCGACTGGCTTGGTGTCCGAAGCAACCGACTGTGGAGTTGGTGCACTCGGCGGCGCTGGCCTTGGGCTTGGCGGCATGGGGGCTAAATTAACAGGATCATTGATCTTCAGGCTCCCTAGTGTTGCACTCGGCGTGCTCTTCATCTTGCCAGGGTCTTCAATTGGTCTTTTCCCAGCCCTCTTGGGGCTGGGCTGGGCTAGGCGGCAGAAGGGCTGGCTGGCCGCTTCTTTGATTTTGTGGCCGGCTGATCCTGGGAGTCATTATTGAACTCCTCACAGTCCTGCAAGTATTTCAATAATATATGTGTCACGCATTTCAGAACAAACCAGGACAAATATCAACAAATATTCATCACAGGTGAATAACAAGCTAGCATCAATGTCTTCAAGGTTACCTTTGGCTAGGGCCTGCCCTTGCAGTAGGGCTTGGGGGTGCACTCCTCGTCCTTGGTCTTCACCACCCCATTGACAGAGAAGCCGAGCAAGGTATCAGTAATCTTATTCTTGTCGGCTACATCGGGGTATTCTCGGCTGGGGTCATCTTTGCCTTTGTAGTCCTAGCCAAAATGGCTCCTGGCCTTCAGTGGTCTGGTGCAGCGATTGAGGAAGCACCTTGCCACCTAGGGACCAGTCAGCCCCGTGCTCTTCAGGAGGTCGATCCTCTCCATCAGCTGGTATACCTGTCCTATTTCTTCATAGGTTGGCACTGATGATTAGCTTGGCAGGACGGTTGGTGGAGCACCAGAGAAAAGGGGTAGAGAGGGTTCAAGGTTTGAGCAGTAGAACCATTCTCTGTGCCAACCCTTGAGTGATGTCTTCAGAGGAACATTGAGATAGGTCTTCTTCATTTCATTTCTAAGCTCAAGTCCGGCCCCCCAATGGTTTGGATTTTATTTTTGGATGGCTGGGGCTTAATGTCGAATAGGTACCGAAAGAGATTGAAGTGGGGCTTGACCCCTAGAAAAGCTTCGTACAAGGTAGTGAAGATCGAAATATGGAGAATAGAATTAAGATTCAAATTCACCAATTCTATTTGGTAGAAAGACAAAAGCTAGTGAAGGAAATCTGACGAGGAGAGGGCAAGACCGCAATTGAAAAACGAAGTGAAGATGACGGTCTCACCAGATTTGGGCAACAGCATAGACTCCCCCTCTGCGGTGCGCTAGTGGATAACGTCTTGTTGCTGCAGAATCATCCGCTTCTCTAGCAGCTTCAACTTCATCGGGCTGCAGTCCGACATCGGCCAGATTCCAGCAGTCATATCGGGGATCTCAAATAGAGCCCTCGGCATTGTCGAAGGCGAGAAATTTGTGGGAATGGCTTGTGGAGATTGGGAACAGATGCGGCGGAGCAAATCCTAGCAAGTCTTGAGTGGGGGCGCAAGCTACAACAAACCTTAGCGAGGCAGAGAACACGAAATTTGGGCGCGGATCTGGAAGGCGAAATGATTCCGCGGATTGGAGAAAAAAGGAGAATATTTTCTCTCTCTCCCCGCTTTATAAGGCTTATGCTGATAAGTGGGCTTGGGTCGACTAATTGAGTACTGGGCCACAAGATATGAGTTTCTAAATGGCATGCCTTATTGGGTCGATCGCTAACTGTGTTAAAATCACAGTACATATGCTATTTTATAGAAACCGATTAAATAATCAGATATGCTTCATGAAAGCCTAATTGCTGGACACATTTGTTCAGATATTTGAATTATTTACCAGGTATTGAGGATATATCCTTATAAGGATCAACAGCTAATCTCCATTAAAATTGGGGATGTAGGTATCTCTCAAGTACACCTGACCACATATTGGCTTAAAATCCATGAAGTGGTACTCGGCTTACATGCTTAGCCAACAATTGCCCTGAGCAAAAATTCTTCCAGCTGATATAATGCTGAAGTGTCTAATTTCTGAATAGTATACTACACGAGAAAGACTAAAAGGTTAAAGATCTTTGACGTTATGTTTAATTGTTTCACAATTAAGCACAAAGTTGGGGGCTACACCTAATAGGTGCGCCTATTCGGCGCACACTATTCATATTTTTCCACGAAGCCATTCATAGCCTTGTTGCCAGTCGATATGAAGCAGGACTTGGAGAAGAAACACTCGGACGGCGAGTACTCGGGACCAAAGCACTCGCGAAGCCTTCACTAAGGAGGATGAGCACTCGGCATCAACTGTGACTCAACTATGAAGGTCTCAGGGCTGCTGTGGAGGCCATGGGCCCCGGATCCCTCATGAGAAGCATTAAGGCCACTCGGACAGAGGATAGGCCTAACCTTGTAATTAGGGATACAATAGGACTCGGCATACATTACCTTGTACGACAAGGAAAGGATATAGTCCTAATCGGGCACGCTGTATTCCTAGAACAAAATCCCTTGGTCGGAGTCCGACTGAGGTTCCTACCTTGTAACCCTGTTTCCTTGGTATATAAGGGGAGGCAAGGCGCCCCCTTGAGGGCATATTAGAATCTCACCAGAGAAACCTTAAAAGCAATACACAACAGCTGGAAGTAGGATATTACCTCACCTCGAGGGCCTGAATCAGGATAAATTGTCTCGTGTTCCTTTGCAATCCATCAAGTTTAGGTTTCACGAGTAACCACATATTCTTATTGCCAATACAAAACATCGACAGAGCTCCCCTTCCAAAATTTTCCCTCAACCGAACCGCCTAGGAGCCTTGCGATGTGCTGAGCCCGTGCCGCACCCAAGACCGCCACCGCTGCCATCGGTCTCCATCTCCCTCGCTCATTCGCGCCGAGACACGAATGATCATGTCCGTGCCACCGGCGTTTATCACAGCGCTCTCGGCCCACGGTAGCATCCTGCACCCCTGTCCTCCCTCTTAATCCCTCCTCGTAGCACGTGGATGCTCGGTAGTGCCCTTGAGGGCCTAGTTACCCACTATAGACGCTATTTCCCCGACCGCCATGCCACCGCTCCTCTGTTCGCCGCCGCCCGGCGTGTGGCACTGCCCGCCGTCCGTCCCTACCTCGGGAATCGACCCCAGAATTGCCTAGGAGCATTCCAACGCGTGGGATCGAGCTCTAGTCCGCCGTCGGAGGAATGCCCAAATCCCCACTGCCTCGGTGTATCGTGTCAATACTCCTTTGTCGATCAGTTTCTGGTGAATCCGAACTGGTGGATCCCTTCCCTTCGGTCTCCTCTCTCTATCAGTGCCCTCGACGTCGGCTACATCCCGGAGAATCGCTCAGAAAAACCTAGCCGCCGCCAGCCTTCGGATCCTGCTATTGTTCTTCATCTTCCTTCCCTCGCGCGGCTGAGAGCTGTGGAGGCCCTCTATCCGTCGCGCGCAGGCGCCGCCCACCAGAGCCGTGTGGCTGCATGTGGGGTCAACGGGATCGAATGCACGGTGGACCGAATTGGTGCCCCTGGTCCACCACATCATCTCGGCTCGCACTCCTATGGTCTTGCCCCGCTAGGCCGAGCCACCGACTCCTGGTCCCGCTCGTCAAGACTGTCCTAACTATCAGCCCATCCCGGTACCCGCGCCCTGGCCTCCGAGGCCACCTTACTTCGGGCCGGCCCAACTCGCTGAGCTTCATGCATGCTCGGCCCAATCCAGTGTCAACCGCCAACACACCACCCTGGCCACTGGTCCCCCCTTTGGCAGTGGCCCAGGAGGATATTAAATCAAGGAAATCCTTTTCTAATCCTTTTCCAATATTCCAGAAAATACCAAAAACCTTCAAAAATCAATATCTTTTCATCCATTCATCCGATTGACTCTGTTCCAGTTCTAGAATTTTTCTAAAAATGAGATCTACCTGTTGGCACACTTAGAAGTCTCTAATAGGGCTATTTATATAGTCTTTTTGATGAGTTTTTCCATTTCACGTGTAGCGTTGGAGTCGGAAGAGCCTCAGGACGCGGATCTCAAAGATGAAGTTGCAGGCCTTGAGCAAGGCAAGTCACCTTTGATCATCTTGAACCCATAATTGCGGAACTAAGTACTTTAACATGCCAAATTGCATATATTAGGTTACACCGAGTTAATTCCTTGGCCGCAGTCGCGAGACGACTGACGGGCCGCCAACCCATTTGCTGCATGACCACCTTGATTGATTGTGTTTCCCCTTAACATCCTTGTCACTTCCCTTGGCAGATCCCGGTACCTGTGCCGACAGGCATGGTACCAGTGATCGCCTATCAAATTTAAAATGACTACGATGGGTAAAACTTGGGTTTGGAAAACCCGACACCTGGGTCGGTGCCTTGAAAATAAAATGGTTTGCGAAAACCGCGGTGCGGGGATCGTGCCAGCAGGATGAGTCCCCCGTATTGCAGCTAAGGACCGATCCCTTTGGAATTTCATCCGAACATACAACAATACAACCATATGGGTGATATGGGATAACTCCTGGCTGACTAAAAAGTCGACCAGGGATGCCTTGCGTGTCAATAGACTGTGGATCGTGCGGGAGGGCATCGGGGTTGCCTCCTGGGTTCTTGGTACAGCATGGTTGAGGACCTACCTGTGATTGGTCGTGGACCCCTTCAGTTGGCATAGGGTAACCTAGTGCAGACTCTGGAAATGCCTTGTCGCGAAAATCCCTAGTCACCAGTCGCGTCCGTTCATTCGCGAGTTGGGTGATAGGGTAAGTCGCGTCGTGTGGGTAAAGTGTACCCCCTCTGCAGAGGTTTAAACTGTTTGAACAGCCGTGCTCGCGGTCATGGGCGGATGTGAGATGATTCCTTAGCGTAGTTTTGTTTGACTATTGCTTGTGAAAGTATGTTGTGGATTGGGAATCCGATTTCAGAAAACGTTGTGCAGCTGCCAGGGATAGTAGGGCCGTGGGCCCAATGATGTTGGATCAGCTGGTGGAGATGGATCCCGGAAGCCAATTCTTGAGAGTTGTGCTGATTCAAAAATTGATACAACTCACTCCGATCCGGGCGAGACCGCACCTCGCCCTGATTGTTGAGAAGCATACACTTCGATTATTCCGAAAGGAATTTAAATACAATGGATTATAGAACAACCAGCCATTCTTTGAAGCTTGCATTAATCACTTAAGTTCTTATGGCTTGTTGAGTATGTTAGTACTCACCCTTGCTCTATATATATCTATCCCCCCCAGTGCTCGAAGACAAGATGGATCCAACTGACGAGGAGTTCTTCCAGAAGCAGACTGGCTTCGAGGAGTTTTAGGGTTTCGGCTTAGTTCCCAAGTCGTGCTTGTGGCTTTGGGCTAGTTTCTATTTTTGCTCTTTTGCTAATGTATCGTTATAAACTCGGGGTATGTCCGCAGTTCCAACCTGGATATAAGACTATGTCTATTAATAAAGACAAGTTGTGCCATGGCGGTTCCATCACCTGTTGTGCCAGCACTATATTCTTGGGACTGGTACAGGTTTGCAGGTCAATTGTACTGCTTAGACTCGTCCTTCACGGAAGGTCAGTTTGGGGCGTGACCCTTACATGTAGTCTTCTACATTTGCAATGACTTTAAACTTATAGTTGGTACATGATGCATTAACCATGTAGGTACTAGGTAAATCCAAAGTTCTAAACAAATGCAGTGGAAAAGGAGATCTTAGTAGATCTCAATTTTGATTTTTGATGGGCTTATATAATTGGGACACACAGATCGCGATAGATCAGTATGTCATCGCGGAATGAAAGAAAGTAAAATGTTTATGTGCTTGTGGACAAAACATAGCTCCACTCCCACATTATCTTATCGTGGGATAGAAAATCAAGCCACAGGGATTACCACTGACATTTTTGGGATTAGCGGCCATAAGCACTGAGCCAATTCTTGAATTCGTTGAATGTCATTAGGTCACCTAAACCTGGTGACTGTACCAAAGGATTTTTTAAAGCCTTGGTAAATCTAACTACGCTAAAAATTGCTATGTTCAATTCCTATAATAACACTAAAATTTCATTACATGCTCGCCACTAAGCCTAGGTGGTCACCTAGGGTAGCCGAGCGGTGCATTTGCAAATGCACTTGTGCTCTTATCCAATATTAGCTCAAGAGAGCTTAAAAAAATTATCCCCCCACCCCTAAATTTTCATGTAATTTTCCTCGTACTATGGTAAAATCTCATAATATAACTACACAGATAGAGTGTATTACAAAGTCTAAATTACAGGTAGCTATTTGGAGTGACATGGTAATGCAGTTGACTTTGGGATTGTGGTAGTGCCAAAAGTGACAAGTATGTAACAACGAAGAGATTACATTGTAGGTCTACGAGTGTGACTACAAGTATATAATGATTACGTAAGTTGATGGTTGTCAAAGAAATAGTATAAAGCAATGACAATATAATACAAGATGGTAGACATCTCGGTAAACAACAAGCTTTATCAATAATATAGGGGCTACCTATCAATGTAGGTGAAAGTAGAAAAAAACTCAATGTTAGTGACCTAGCTCAACTCAGATTAGCTCGAACTTATGTTCATAACAAAGAAGAACTGAGCTATCCTTTTAATTCATTAGCCTAACGAGCTCATTACAAGTTGGCTCACAATGTCTGTTAAGCCCATAAAGATTGTTGTTTCATTCTTGAAACAAAACAACCCAATTTTAGAACCCTAGTGACATATCAACCTCAATTCTAGAATACATGTCTCCTCAGACACTTGCTAGCCTGACTCGAGCCAAGCCAAGTCAATTTGTTATCCACCCTACCCCTATAATACATTGACACCAAAGAACATATATGAAGGCACATACATGATCCAACAAACACCATGTTTTGAGAAAAAAATTGTCCTTAGATGAAAGCTTGTAATAACAAATTGTGAATTAACTGTGGAATGGAGGAGCTTGGTCTTCGGTAGGGATGAAATCGGTTCAGATAGTTTCTGATATCTGGACATGTTTTCAGAAACGGATAGTCTCGGATGGATAATTTTCAAATAGTACCAGATTCAGAAACGAATACGGATAGTTTTTTCGGAAACAAAAACGAATACAGTCCGACTAGTATCCAATGGAAATCAGAAATGACTGGAAACTATTTGGAGTTCTTTCCGATTATCTGTAGGAAGAAATCAATTTGTAAAAAAAAGTATATATACATACCTTTATCATATGAAGTCATATGAAGACTAACTTTATATGAAAATTGTAGAGCTCGATGAGATCTACAACTTTATAGTTGATAACCTTTTCATTTGAGATCATTTAGGGGTCCAAATTTGCATTACAAAATCTCAGATATATTTTTAAAAAATCTCAGATCTATGATTTAAACGACCCCCAATGGAGACATGCTCTATATCAAAGTTGTAGAGCTCGACGAGATCTACAACTTTTATAGTTGATGAATTTTTCATTTGAAGTCATTGGAGTGCAAAACAATCATTACAAGTTTCGAAGAGGTGAAATCAAAAGAATAATATTTTTAATCTAGACAAGAGATAAAAGCTTGATAGGTGAGATGTTAATTAAGCTTTGCATGGAGTAAGAGGTCTTGGGTTCGATTAAGAGACCGAGAAGTGGAAAATTATTTTCACATGTGGGTCTCGTAAGGGACTGCCTATAAAAACCAATTTTCACAAACGGTTGTGGGATTGCCTACAAAAATTGACGATTTTTATAGGCCTTTAGTTGCTAAAATTTAGAAATGTTGATCTATTAGTTTAGGAAAATAACAAGCTATATCTCTTCGCTGATTTAGGAAGCTAAATTTGAGGGGGTTTTAAGATCCGCTAAATATGCGTTATCGTATTCGTTTCGATTCTTATTCGTTCTGTATCTGCATTCGATAATATTCGATATTGGTTTCGTATCCGTGGTTTTCGATTCCAATTTTGATTTTGAAAAGATATAAAAATAGATATAGTTAGAAATATGAGGCCGCACCGTCTCCACAGCCTCCTAGAATGTCCATGTTAACGTGCTTATTTTTTGTCGTTGGATAGAAGAAGTATGTTCCGGATTCTAGTGCGTGTTTCTTCCAAATAGTTATATGGTTACAGTGTTCTGCTGCGAGCATTGATTTTGCACATCTTCTTGTTGCTTGCATCCATGCATGTGGGGTTCCGCCCCAACCTAATCTACCATTGGATGTTTAAGGTACGTTCCAGATTTTAGTCATTTGTTCCTATAAATAGTTTCGCATTAATGGTAAACACTGTCTCCTGCTTTCCCACTTCTACTTGTCAACTTATATGCATGTGAAGACAATGAAGCTCTATAAAAAAAGCATATCAACATCCTTTCAGTCAAGTCAGGCTGTCCTTTTATTTTCACACTGCACAAATCATGTTTCTCCACCGTTAGCGTGATTTTGGTGCGTGATTCTTCCAAATAGTTAGTAAAATGTATGATTACAGTGTTCCTGCTGTAAGCATTAATTTTGCACATCTTCTTGTCGCATGCATCTATGCTTGTGAGGTTCCGCCCCAACCTAATCTACCGTTGGTTGTTTAAGGTACGCTCAAGATTTTAGTCATTTGTTCCTGTAAATAATTTCTCATTGATGGTAAACACTGTCTCCTGCTTTTCCACGTCTACTTGTCAACCTACATGTATGTGAAGACAGTGAAGCTCTATAAAAAAGCATATCAACATCATTTCAATCATCTCAGGTTGTCCTTTTATATTCACACTACTTCCTCTATCACCTATTTAAGCGCAGGTCTACGTTGTTAATTTTGCATGCTCATACAAGTGCACTATCTGCATCTTGTTCTTATAATCAGCATGCTACTACTAGGTGGAAAGCTATGGCACTGTCACTTTACATAGCGGTCTTCTAGCTGGGCGGTTGGTCCAACTCTCTTTCCAATGCTCTGACCAAGTGTGACCCTTTGGTTCTTCCAGATAGATTCATTTTCCTTAATCCATCCACTACTTCTTATGTTACCCTACTTATCTTGAGAAGAGGGCCAGGCTACAGCACCAAGGATTCTGGTGGGGCCTCATATCCTTGCAGGCACTCTTGTGAAGTTCGGTTATCAGGCACAACCTTGGTCCTTCCCAAGCATGTTGAGGATAGTTTGATCTGAGTATGGTCTTTATCGTCACTTCATGTCCCTCTTTATGGTGATGGTGGAGGGTTTCGCAGGGCTTGAGCTTGAGTTGGGGTTGGAAAATACTCCCAAAAGCGAAGCTTGATTGCTGCCAGCGGTAGACCATGAGTGATGTTTTCCTGTGCAAGGTGGTTGTATCGTTCCTCCCAATTGGCAATCTTTCCCAAAGCATATCCAATTCTTCCAGGGCATCTTCATAGGCCTCGACTGCAACACACATCCACTTGGAAAAGTGGATGGATGACCGCTCCTTGAGGCGCCTCACCTTACGGATATGGCAGCACCGGTCACCGCCTTCACGACATGGATATAACGAAAATGGAGTTTCCCCAACCTCGTTGCTGTAGATTTTACATAGTTGCATGAATGCCTCACGCAACGCATCCTGGAGTGATGCTTGTTTGCTGGCTCGAAGGTAGCGGGACTTGAACACATGTCCTTGATGGCCCTCTTCCCTGACCTGGATGTAGATCTTCATCCTCCAATCCTTCCGAAATCCACGGATCACTTGCTCTCCATGGTGGACCGGCTTCTTATGGAAATGTAGTTGTTTTAGTAGGATCTCCAATTGTTCGGTGTAATCGCCATGGGTGGCTTTAGGAGAGAACTGTTGGGTTCCCTTTTAGGCGTGTTCGCCATCCTGAATGGAAATGTTGGGTGTGGCGATAAGGTGTTTGGGTCTTCCAATGGGAATGGTAGACTTCTTCCTTCCCAAGGGACTTTTGGAGTCTATTGGCTTTATAGGTGTTACGTCTCTACCCTTGTTGTTACTTTATATGGTTTGGTGGCACTCAAAAGGTTCTAGTTTTGTGGTTATTCCCATTTTTTAAGCGATACCACACCCAACAATAAATACTAGAAAATAGCTAGAAATATGTGTCTTAGAAGCATCCACACGATGGTTCAGATTAACAATAGTACATCTAAAAGATAGATACATAATTCCACTAGGAGGTTTAGTTTGCCACTAATACAACAAAAAGATAGATGCATAATTGATCCATTCCATAGAAATTAACTTTGCTCCTCTTAAACCTAACTCAAAAAACTACATATAGCACCAAGGCTAGGGCCCCTCACATCTCGTTCCAAGGCCGCATCCTATACGTCTTGCTTGATCCATCAAGATACACTTGAATAGTTTTGGTGCAATCAAGGGTGCAAACAGACCATCTCCACACATCAACCATGCGATTAATCTTCGCGAGTTGAACTTGTGCAAGAATCTATGTATTGATCTTCATCTCATTGATAGCTTCAATGTGGCTATTCCTTCGAGCAAAATACTTGCTTAGCTCTGGAACACCAATGGCTTTCCTTAGGCCAACGTATGGAACATGGCCATTAACAGACATTTTATCAAAAATACTTCCTAATCTCCTCAACCAATCCAATAACAACCATGTTATCAACCCGATGCATGAGGTATCCATTTAGAACCGCCTTATTAACATGAACTCATAAGAAACAACATTTATAGCGTAGAGTAGGTCGATAGCTCAATTGACTATGTCCAAAGGGATCCATAGGAGAACCGGCAAATTTATCAACAACCAGGCTAGGAATTAGCGAATTATAGCCACCAATGACAATTGGTACGCGACCACGACTTGCAATAGAGTTTTCTATGATTGATGCAGAAGATCGAAAAACAGATACTAGAAAATCACCTGCAAAACTTAGCATAGACCCAATAAAGTGATGAGGTATATCCCCATCGATCCTCCAGAGGAACCTTGTTGGTGGTGATATCCAAGCCATCATACATTTGCATCTTATCGGTATTCACGACTTCACCACCGATCGCCTTGGCTATGTTAATTGATAACTTTGTTTTTCGTGATCCTGTAACACCACCAACTTTTTTTCCAGCATATTTAGAAAGTAACCACGGACGAAAGGTGGAAATATGGTGCAAGATGAAACTGGCTAACCTCAAGAGCTCTTCAATCTAGGTGGAGAGAAAAGTGCATTAGGGTCTGTTAAAGCATATGTCCCATCTAGAGATATTTTTTTTATCATGTCTATCTATGTAGGGTCTAGCATATGGCTCTAGCCATATTGCTAGGCTCATGTTCCGTTAGGTTTTCCAATTTGAAACTAGTGAAATGTCTTTGAGCCTTTCATTAGAAATGGCAATAATTGATATTGCCGAATTATATTTCTTGGTATGTAAGCCACGTGAATTTATACTTATCCCTGCAATCATGCATGGTTCCATCTTATTAGATTTAGGGTCAACTAAAATAAACATACAAGGAATAAAAGAAGGCCACTAGCATTTAAATATCAAGTTTTATGTTTGATACCATCTAAAATATCTTAGCCAAAAATATTAAAAGAAATGTTTTTTCTTCATAATTTAGAAATTCATAATCCATGGTGAAACGCAGACGCGAGTGGCCAGTAGAGTTAGTTCCCGTCCGTTTTTATCCCTAGTCTTCGGCGGAGAGCAAAAAAGCAATCACACTTTCCAAACCTTCCCGATGAAGCATCTCTGGTAGTCTGCTGCCGGAAGCACGAATCGCAAAGCACTAAAAGGGTAGGCGCCAAGTTTCCAGAGCTGGGTGGGCCAGTCACCCCTCTCGCCAGTCGCCAACAGTTTTTTGTTTGAACCGGAAGCCTTTCCGTGGCATCCAAGTTTCGGCAAGCCCATCTGCAGCCGCCCGATCCCCATACACCTCAAAATCAACGGCCCAAAACGACGGAACCACCCTCCCAGAACTTTCCAGAACGCACTACCCTTCCGAACCTTCCCGACCGCCATGCTCACTCCCACCTCCTATAAAAGCCTCCACCTTGTCCCTTCCTCCCTCGTCGCCCAAATCACAAGCACAGGAAGCGAGCGAGCGAGCGAGAGAGAGACATGCCGACGGGGAGGTTGAGCGGCAACATCACCCAGGACTGGGAGCCGGTGGTGCTGCGGCGGACGAAGCCGAAGGCGGCGGACCTCAAGTCGACGAAGGCGGTGAACCAGGCGATGCGGACGGGCGCGCCGGTCGAGACGGTGCGGAAGGCGGCGGCGGGGACGAACAAGAAGTCATCGTCTGCGGCCGCGGCGGCGGCGGTGGCGCCCGCGCGGAAGCTGGACGAGTCGACGGAGCCGGCGGGGCTGGGGCGTGTGGGCGCGGAGGTGCGCGCCGCTATCCAGAAGGCGCGCGTGGCGAAGGGGTGGAGCCAGGCGGAGCTGGCCAAGCGCATCAACGAGCGGGCGCAGGTGGTGCAGGAGTACGAGAGCGGCAAGGCCGTCCCCGTGCAGGCCGTGCTCGCCAAGATGGAGCGCGCGCTCGAGGTGAAGCTCCGCGGCAAGGCGGTCGGCGCGCCCGCGCCCGCCGGGGCCAAGTGATTTTTTGCTCGCGCGAATCGCACCTACGGGCCTTCATAGGTAGACGTTGATCTGTTGTGAATGTGCAGTTTGTTTGTGTTCTTGGCTTGAATTTGGGAAAAATCATGATGCTAACTAGCTCTTGCGCATCCGCGCATGTGAAGTGATTCCTAGAAATTAAATCTCCTGTGGATTTGTTACCTTTTAGTTGAAGCGCTTTCGATTTGGTTCTGTTCAACATATATCTGTTGAATCGTTGTGCTCTGCTTCTTGCGAGTTGTGACTAGCTTGTTCTCTGTTCATGTTACCTCGATTACTCCAAAATTGGGTTGCTACTACCCGTGCGGGCTTTGTTGGTGACTCGGGTGGACTCAGTGGGCTGAAATAACCAATGTTTGTTCACTCATTTTCGTCGCTTGAAACAGAACTCAGATAACCAACGTTTGTTCGTTCATTTTCCTCGTTGAGACAAATGAACTCCACAAAGAACTGCTCCTGTATTTTTCAAAACAGGGGTTTAAAGTAAAACCTAATATATTCTACTACTATGAATCTGAAAAAGAATGAGTATTATTTCCTCTAATACTGGCTGGAGGATGTGTTACTACGAATCTAGACAGTCTTATGATTAGATTGATTTATTTAGATTCATACAGTACAGACGGATGGAGTACTGGGTTGATTTCAGCGGTGGACCGTATCCAGGCTTGTGGGCCGGGCTATGGGCCTTCAAAGACCACTTTTCTTTCACCTGCCCGTGTGCCCCATGTGCCTCTTTTTCTGCCCCTGCTCCATATAACGACCCTACCATTAACAATCCTAAAAGATTATCTGATGTGTGACAATCGTCGAAATTAAATTTTTGTAATAATATTCGGATGATTATATTCTAATATATATACATATATATTAATCATTAAAATTGGATGTTTTCATACGTGGAAATGAAATATTTTAACAATTATTTTTGTGTGTTTTAAATATCTTTTAAATATTTCAATGATTAATTTTTTCACAATGTATAACCTGG
This sequence comes from Oryza meyeriana var. granulata, assembly GCA_003991445.1. Taxonomy (NCBI): domain Eukaryota; kingdom Viridiplantae; phylum Streptophyta; class Magnoliopsida; order Poales; family Poaceae; genus Oryza; species Oryza meyeriana. The sequence continues at coordinate 12,959 of RYFJ01003030.1, read as the reverse complement.
TATTTCGCTGGGTAATATTTTGACCGTTTGGTTTTATGCAATAGATTGGACGCCCGATTAGTAGTTTCGTCCTAAGACTGCTCCTCTCACTAATACAGAATCGGTTTTCGCATATGGTTAAAACGGGTTTTCGCAGGCGGGTAGCCGACCCACCTAGGAGAAGAGGTATGTGAAAAAATTGATTGCAACAAAAAAACACCTATTCCCTTAAAAAAAATCTCTACCTCTTTCTCTCTCCAAGTAGATTTAGGAGTTCACATACACATTTAAATCTCCTCATTTTGCCTTGAAAATAACTTAAATTGCATATATATGGATTAAGGCATACCATTGCATTAATATTACATAGATATTTTGGTTCAATTTCATGCTAAAAGACAAATAAAAATTGTTACATCTAGATAAAAAAACCACCATTCCTAAGCAAAATTCATACTATCCAAAGTGTAAATTCGAAAAAAAAACTTCATAAAAATAGTAGAAAAATATGATTATAACCTTAGATAGGCCAATCTCCCAAGAAATCCAAGTTTAAAACTTACCCCCTATATTTTGACAAGTTTTAGAGATAGAAACGTTAGGTTAAGGAAGAAGGGGTTGGGCTGGCCAGATATATATATGTGGGGGGATATCGTAGGCATTAGCGGCCTGCCTGTGATAATCGATCTTCTCAGACGGGCCGTAGCGACCCCCTGATCGGGATTATCACAGGCTGCCTTCATCTTGGTCCGCTTGTGACTTCCAGGGGGTCCATTTATGAAAACCGATTCTGTAGTCTTTGATTGCTCGTACTAAAAATACGCATCATCATTTAGGGAGTACTTATGTTCTTTTTGCAAGAAAATGTAGAATCCTTCGTTTCGACATCATATTTTGCTCTTGAACAAGGGGAGAAGGAAACTAATTCGCGAAAGGAAAAACATGACATGGATAATGAAGAAATGAAGTTTATTGGCTCTCTTAATAATCTTCCACCGCTATAAAAGGCTCCTCATTGTGTACAGGCGCGCATACGGCCGACTCGACTCGGTCAGAACCAGGGAGAGCAATGGACGGGGGTGACGACAGCCTTGACGGCGAGGAACTTGTCGAGCGCGTGCATGCTGTCGTCCTTGCCGAACCCGCTCATCTTGCGTCCCCCGAACGGGCAGCTGCTGTCCAGGGCGAAGTAGCAGTTCACCCACACCACCCCGGCCCGGATCGACCGCGCCATCCGGTTCGCCACGTCGATGTCCCTCGTCACCACCCCCGCCGCCAGCCCATACCTCGTGTCGTTCGCCCTCCCGATCGCCTCCTCCACCGTCCTGGATCAGATTAATCCCGATTACCTCACTGGATCATCAGAATTAATGGATTATCTGGTTCCATTTTACTATGGTCATCTATAGATCTTACTACATCCTTTTTTTTTAATAGAAGATGCCATTGACTTTTAACACGATGTTTTTTAATAGATTATTTTACAGTGATTTGGCTTATTATTAAAGAAACTTTAAGTATGACTCATATTTTTATATATGTACATTATTTTTTAATAAGATAAATGTTCAAACGTTACGATAAAAATTAATAGCGTTATTTATTAAAAAAAAAGGGAGCAGTGTTTACTTGAACTTCATCAGGCACATCACGGGCCCGAAGATCTCCTCCTTGGCGATGATCATGTCGTCCTGTCATTCAAAGTCTCAAGCAAGTCATCAGACAGTAAAGACATGATATATTTGTGATCTGCGGTAAATTCTTAAGGTTGATTTTTTTTACCTTAACATTGGTGAAAATCGTGGGCTCAATGTAGTATCCTTTCTTGCCACAGGGCTTCCCTCCTGTAAGAACAGTTGCCCCTTCTGTCTTCCCGTGCTCGATGTACCTTAGCACCTTCTCGTACTGAGCCTTGTCCACCTGCAACATAGGAGCAGAGCAACAGTGCAACACTACTGTGATCAGTTTTTGGTTCAGTTAATCAGGCCTGAATCATCACTGAATTATTGAAATAAACAGGAAAGTTCTTGGATTCAGAGCTTCAAATTCACCTGAGGGCCTTGATTGACGCGAGGATCGAAAGGGTCGCCGACGACCCAGTTCTTCATATTGTCCGCTAGCTTCTGCTCGAACCGGTCGTAGATGCCCTCCTGCACGAAGACGCGGCTCCCGGTGATGCAAGCTTCTCCCTGTAAATTGATTAATTTCATGCGCCGCGTACACGTGCATCAGCTGACGGTGAGCGTAGATCAGATTATGGTTATGGCTCTCTGTTAATTCAGACATCCACCTTGTTGAAAAAGTTTCCGTTGATGGCGAGCTCGACGGCCTTGTCCAGGTCGGCGTCGTCGAAGATGATGAGCGGCGACTTGCCGCCGAGCTCGAGGGCCACCGTCTTCAGGTTGCTCCTCGCAGAGGCCTCCATTATGAGCCGTCCAACCTCTGTAGATCCCGTGAAAGCCACCTGAAAATTTTGGAAAAGACATTTCAATCGCAATTAACATTGGCTGCAAGAAATAAACCAATCAACTGTACAGATGAACAGCACAGGAAAGTAATCACTTGTTTATGTGTGATTACCACGTCTACATCCATGTGAGACGCAATTGCAGCTCCTGCTGTTGGACCGAATCCTGTGACCACGTTGATCACCCCATCTGGGATTCCTGCCTGCAGAAGAGCAGAACTCAGTGCGAGGAGTTCAGAGTTTCAGCCTTTCAGGCTATCAGCAATCGAAGAGGAGAAATGGCAGATGCTACATCGTGTGTCATGTCATGCCGTTTTATTCTTACCTGCTTTGCTAGGTGGGCGAGGAACAGGGCGCTGAGCGGCGTCTGTTCGGCGGGCTTGACGACCATGGTGCAGCCGGCGGCGAGTGCGGGGGAGACCTTGGAGAAGAACATGATGGCGGGGAAGTTCCAGGGGACGATGAGCCCGGCGACGCCGACGGGCTCGCGGAGGGTGTAACCCTGGAGCTGCCTCGACATCTTGAGCGTCTCGCCGTGGATCTTGTCGGCGGCGCCGGCGAAGTAGCGCAGGCTGTGGAGGGAGTTGCCGACGTCGACCACCCTGGTGACGGCGAGCGGCTTGCCGGCGTCCAGGCTCTCCAGCGCGGCCAGCTCATCCGCGTGGTGCTCCACCAGCTCCGCGTACTTGAGCATGACCCTCCCTCTCTCCTGCATGCATGCCATTGATTGTTCATTGTCGAGCTCGTTCTCCATCGAGATTCGAGAGAAGCCATTTTTGCACTAAGGATTTTTTTACTGTACCCTCCGGTGAATATGGATCATCTAATCATTGTATCCAACGGATCATATTCACCACCACTACTACTGCTCTGAGTATTATGGATAGTATAATTTTTTCAGGGTAGATTTGGAAAAAAATGCATGGTAAAGTAGTGAATTCGCATGTCTCACCAACTTAGGTTTTTCCCAATCTACTCTACTTTTACCGTCATCTCTCAATCTTCTCAGACTGCAGGTGGGGCAGTCCTAGTCCATGTACGTGAAAGATTTATTTTCATGCGGAGTTTTCGGTTTTTTTTTATTACTTGCTTCCAATATGAAAAGAAGGACGATTCACTTATTCCTTGACTGCATGCATGTAAACATGGACGGAATGGCTGCTCTTTCCTTTCTTCGAATTAGCATTTGCATACACATATGCCATACGTCTAAATTGATCGACGATTGACCAGTTCAAGGTTAACGTCGGTGAGGAGGTTAGCAGCGCGTCGAGTCGTAGGAACCGGCGGTGAGTTAGCCGGTGGCGAGGCGACGCCGTCTACCTCAAAATAATCCCGTCGATCAGGAGAATTGCAGAGAAAAAATTACGAGCAATACCCTTCTATAATTGAAATTAGATTGAAAGACAAAAATAACCTAATAAATACTTTTAAAAGTCCCAAAATACCCAAACAAATAAAGAGTTAGATTTAATTTCTACTACCATACTATACTAGCTAGTATTGTAAAAGGCCCTAAAAATAGAGATGGAGGAAGAGGATGCCGTACTGATCCCGACATGCGAGGCCATTTGCCGTGGTCGAATGCTTCCCTTGCCGCCCTGACCGCCAGGTAGACGTCCTCCTTGTTACCTTCAGCGACGCTGGCGATCACATCGCCGGTGCGTGGATCCCTGCTCTCGAGCGTCTTGCCTGAAGAAGAAACACGGAGCACAGTGACCCTCTATAGTCATGTCTCTGGACGAGAAGATAAAATTTGTTTTTTTAACATTCCTAAGATGGTAGTATTATTAGGAGGAATTAATCAGACAACCTCGAATTTGTTTTTTCTTCAGAGCACGAAATGAGTAGTTGGAGTACAAAGGTACATGGAAGCAGTTTTTTTCTTCTGCAAATTCAGAAACGTTCCAAATCTGAAACGTGCTACTAGTAGCGAATCTAGGAAATCACTAATATCCTCTCTATTATATTTCCTCCTTTTTTAAATAGAGAATGTCATTGACTTTTGACCCGATGCTTGATTATTTGTTTAATTTTAAAAAATTAAGTATAATATATTTCGTTGTGATTTGGTTAATATTAAAATAAATTTAAATATAATTTATATTTTTATATTTACACTAGTTTTTTTAAATAAGATGAATTATCATACGTCGCGATATAAATCAACGATGTTATATATTAAAAATCGAAGAGAGTAGCATGGATCATCGTCACGTCAAAACAACACATGAACAGTAGTAATTTCTGCCGAAAATCACAGCACGTCATTGTGCCCTGTAACTCCGGTGCACCACACTGGATTCACCCCTGCGTGCTACTGCTACCGCCTCTTAATGATTTGAATAGTTCTTTTGGAAACTTGAAATATCTAATCGTAGAATCAAACAACATGGCAAAACTCGCATATGCCGATATGCGTACAGACAGAGCAGGCACGGGAGTACGGGACGGTGGGAAAATGTCAAGAGGCAGACACGTTCAAACTTTCTTGTCCGTTACTGGAGTACAGTACTTTTCTTTTTAGAAAATAGATGAAAACCCGGTCCCTACGTCCAAAAAATATACACAGCCAAACTGGAGTACAGTACTAGTAGTACTTACTAGTACATGGCGAATTGCCCATCAGTTTCCCATGGTCTCACTCTCATCTTGCCATTTACCCGTACAAGGCAACTAGCACCAAGCACCACCACCAGTTTACTTCCAGAAACTTTGAAGTCTATGTTTTTCCTTTTAGAGTCAATAAGATGACACTTTGAATAGATTTTTTTTTAAGAAAAACACTTTGAGTATTAAATCACGTAGTCCAAAAAAAGTTTCTCATATTATTATTATTATTATTATTATTAAATATTGAGTGGTTTTGTGAAAAACAAGTTTTAGTGTTACACTTTGAGCACACAAGTTGTAATGCTATGATATTATTTTTATGAGAAACTTAACATACTATTTTCATATATCAGCTGAATAATCTACACCGTATTTTTGTTAGAATTAGTGATAACATTTTGTCTACAACGTCCAGGACAAAAAGCGTACTGTTTGGAGACCGAGAGTACCCCGATGGTACAGTGTAATGATCACAAGATGGATCTATTGATCTGCGATCTGTCCAAAGCTTCTAGAGAAAAAAAATTTGGAAACTACGACCTCACATAGCACGAGGGATTCACGTGCCCATGTCTAGAAAGTTTGCAAGGGTATTGACAATATGGTAACAGCCTCGTGTCTCTACATCGGAGCTGAGCGGTAGCCATCTTAACTAGAAGAATGACTATGGAGTATGGACCATACGTGTCCTACCAAATATATATGAGTCTTGGTTTGAAAAGTAGAATGACAGGAGGGAATTAATAGGAGAAAACAACAATATAAACAACAACAACAAGTGGCTGGGCGTAGCCAGTATTTGCCATATTATTATTTTAGGGGTTACCGTCCTCCTATAGTATGGTGGTTACCACGTGGTTATTGTAGTAACCGCTTAAAATTGTATAAATTCATCTCTAAAAATTTAAATTCAAAAATTTTAAATCTTACGGTAAGATCGTGGTACGCGGTATATTGAAGGTAAAAAAAAATTACGAAAAAAATTATAAAACATAGTAAAAATTCTAAAAAATTATAGAAAATTCAGGAAAAAATTGTAGATATCTTTAGAAAAATAATATAATATTGCATAATTTTTTTGCATAACCCTTGCTATCATTTTTTACACTTAAATAAAGTAGAAATTATATCCCAATCCATCTCTTATTTTTTTTAAATTTTGATAGAGCTCCAAAATATAAAGTAAACTTCGTTATTTTCACAAACTTTTTTCATGATAGTGATTTAATTTATTAAGTACTAACTATTAGAATTTTTTAGATTTTTTATTTTTTTAAAAAAATTAAATTTGGATAAAATTGTTTGGCAATCACTGGACGTAGCTGCTAGCGCCATAGCGCGCGCGCGCAAGGCACGTACGTACGTACCGGAGACCGCGTCGACGAATCGCCCGTCGATGAAGAGCTTGGTGTACCTGATCTCCGGCATCTTGAACCCGCCGTTCTCCCCGCGATCATCATCAACCTCGCCGCCGTTCTCCGCGCGCGCCTCTCCGCCCGAGCGGTGACTGTTGCTCTCGCCCGCCATGGCGCCGCCGCCGCCACCCCGGCGCGGCGCCCTCTCTCTCGCTCTCGCTGTACCGGTCTCCGCAGGCGCTGCTGGCTTGCTTGCTGCCTCACTTCTCTACGCGAGAAGAAGCGTCCAAGTGTGTGGGGATTTGGACGAGGCGAGGCGCCAATTTAAAGAGGCGTGCGCCCCTGCACTGACGCTAGCTACTAGCTCAGCAGAGCAGGCTTAGTTTTTTTTTTTTCAAATTTAGCAGTTTTTTCCAATCATAGAACCGAAGGAGTAGAGTGGCCTACTGTATTTCCTTCCCCTCATTTCACTCCTAGCACCAGTCACACTGGAAAGAAACTGACGAGTCAAGTACTCATGTGATGAGGTCATGCACGCATGTGACCAACTTGGCTTGACTGTATCGGGTATCTTTTTGATGCAACGAGAGAGAGAGAGAGAGTTCCGATTTAAATTTTAAAACTTTGTTTTATAAGCCGTTTGGTCTGATGTTCATCGATCTTTGCCAATATACCTTACCACATTTGCTTGAAAACCCAATCCTTTATTAGTATTTCGCAATATTGACCACCTTTGGCAAGTTTTCAATAAGGTCCACTTTGCCTCCTGCCACCATTGCCTCCACCAGGTAGCTCAATATGTCATACGTTCATATGTACTGAGCTTTAGGTCCCATGAGGGTTTTGCAATCTTGATCAGTTTATACAAAAGTGAAACCGTAGGGATCCAGTTTATGAAAACCGAGTCATTTTAGGTGGTTTTTTTTTATAGAGTTAACCAAAAATGATGCTTGGTTTTTTGGAAAATCTGACAGGGCCCGATTTTCACCTCGAAAATGATAATGTAAAATATTGGCTTCCGACATGTTGTTGTCTTATCCTTGTGCTTCTGTCCAACCTAACTTAAGATGCTTTTGCCTTTCCGCCCTTCTATTTTCTGTATTCAACATCTATAAGCTTACAAATATCTAGTTGTCTCACAATTGCTATTATATTTGTGTGTTGTTCTCCACCACTGCTTACTTTTCTGTTTCAAAACTATGGCTAGTGGAACCACCACCGCAACATGTATCGATATATGAACTTACATATCAAGGTTAGCCCATTATCTAAACAAAATAAATGTAGCTAGCTAGCGTGAGATTCTAAAAGTCGATCCTTACCGTTTGCATTTAATAGCTTGGTGCTGACATGTCCGCCCTTCACACCTATTGCTGTTCTACCCTGTGCTTCTGTTCAACCAAACTTAGGGATTGTCACACTCCGATCTAGCATTATCGTACAACTGCACCAAATAGAATATGCCGTAGGAAAACAGTACGAACTGTCTTCCTGTGGAACCGCGATACAGATACCAGTCTCAGGACGCAGCGATGGTATCCACGAAATCAGATATGCATCATCACGAACCTTAATTAAATATATAAACATATACCTTAACTTGCGTTGCAGTTTCGGAGCAATCCAGAGACAACAACGAATAACACAGAGATAGCGGTAGCAACGGAACAGTGGACTAAATCCCAACATACAAGCAACAGCTGGAAACAAAGACGAAACCCTAACCTTCACTTCAGTACAACTCCAGCTTCAGCTTCCGGTGAAGAACTATATATAGAGAGCAAGGGTGAGTACTTACGTACTCAGCAAGCCAAGGGAACTTAGGTGGTTGTTGCAGGTTTCAAAGAAAGACCGGATATTTTGCAATCTGTTTTATTTAAATTCTTTTAGGATCTACTAAGTGTGTGCTTCTCAACAATCAGTGAGAGGTGGGTCTCAACCGATCAGAGTGAAAATGTATCAATCTTGTAACATACCCAAATTTCGAATTTTAAAATTTGAACCGAAATAAATTAATAAAAATACCCTCTAAAGTAAAATCCTACAGTTTCTCTACAAATGAGCAAAATGAGAGGTAGATTGACTAGAGTTAAATTAAAAAGAGGTATGCTAAAACTTTTATAGTTAAAATTTCAAATTACTCAAAAAGTCGCTCCAGGTCAAAATGTGAAAATATGAAAGAATATAAAACACGGTACATGAACCCGTACTACAAAACCCTAAAATCTTCTTTGGGTCAAATAAGAAGGAAATAAAACCTATTCAATTATGTATAAGAAATTATGATCAATTAAAATACTTTAGGGTTGGGTGCATAAAAACCTTAAGAGTTAAATTGCAAAAAGAAAAAAAAATAGAAAATATAATATGGCTAAAAGTGTATAAATAAAAGTGTGACATAAAAATATGGAGATAAATAAGTTCATTACCATTTCATGTGCATGCCTTCTTTTGATTGTTTTTGGGTCTTAAAAGTACATTTTCATAATAGGGTATATAAGCGTTTGTATGGTCTAAGGAATTTCTAAAAATAATTGGTTTAACAAAAAATCATGGAAAAAATTTCTATAATCACTTCACAACACATTAAGTCTTCTGTGAATTTTTCATAATTTTATCACTTAAATAAATAGCACAATAAAATCTTCCAAATCAGCAAAACTAGAAAACTAGTTAAAATAAATTGCTTAGCTCTTATTTTCACCAAATAAAAATAATAACTATTGTAGAAATTCCTATCAACCAAAATATGTCCCAAGATGTATCCTACAACCTGAAAATTTTTCTTAATTTAATTCTCAAATAAATTACATAAAATAATAAAAGCAAGGCACTAGGGAATAAATGAGACTTCAGAAAACTGTGCCGCCAAGCCTATTTCATCTTTTTGCCACATTAAAAATATAAGGCCTCTAGCTTTGAAACTTGGCTGTTTGGTAGAACATATATTCACCTACACACATGAATATTTCCAACCCTATAAACCCTTTTTAACTCGGTGAAATCTCCTGTACAAGACAGCTCACAAACACAGCTTTCTAGACAGCCAAATCCTTGAGATTCTCTCCAATTACACTGCTAAGTGGGACCCACTGATTCCCTGGACCCACCTGCCAGTCAGAGACACCGCCCCAGCCCAACTCATGCCTAGGAATGCTGCCACGCTTCTCTCCATGTGTCGGCGTCAAACCAAGACACCCTAGCTGACGACTCCACGTCAAACTTCCCCATTTGTAGTGATAATTTGCCATTAACTTCGTTTCCTCGACCTAATCATGTTCTAGCTAATGCAATCAAGAAACAGAGAGCCTAGCTCCCCTTTTCTCCTCCATCTCGCCGCCAGCCGGGGAGAAGATGACGGCCACGACCGCCGACACTCCGACAAGCTCATCTATCTTATTCCGTTCCTTACTCCCCTCTGGACGCCGTTTCCATTTTCGCTAACCCCATCCTCCTTCATGTCCAGGTTTGTCGGGAACGCCGTTACGCCATGAGAGCCAAGGGAGCGCGACTAGGACACCGCCACCAACTTGTTGACACTGTTCCAAACACTGGCAACCATCTCTGGCCAAGCCCGCACGCTTTTGACCGGCTTGTCGGGGCAGAGACAAAAGGGGGAAGAGAGAAGTGGGAAAAGCAGGGCAGCATGGGCGGCGAGGGTGGCCGTCCAAGAATTGGCAGCTTGCAGGCGTCGGCGGGGCCGGGCGGGGACTGGCGTGGCGTGGGAGGTCGTGGAGGCATTCGGCCAAACGGATTACGGGCGTGAGAGGGAAAACGGAATGGCGATGGGAGGAGGAAGAAGGCACTGTGCGGAGATCGCATGGTCGTGCGCAGGTGAGTGACACGTGTTGGCGATTAGGTTGCGAGTTCTCGCGTGGAGAGGGTTAGCGGGATCGGACGGATCGTGTAAGCGGGGAGGGGCACGCGGCGGCCATCCAGGAGCATGCCACGGGGCACGCACGCGGTCAAGGGGATCGGGGGGCATCCACGTCGCGTGCGGACATGTGGCATCGATCCATGGAGCACGGCGGTCCGCATGGGCGAGAGCGAGCGGGGAAATCGAACGACATTGAGCGGGCCTCGGGGACACGTGGCACGCATCCAGGCCGTGCGCTGGTTCGCGTGGGGAGCGAGCAGGCGAGGGAGATTGGAGGCTGTGGCGGCATGCATGCCACACGGCAAGCATCCAGTGCGAGCGGGCGGGACACGCGCGATGCGGGCGAGCGGAAAGGGATCGAGGAGATCGGGCGGCTACGTGCGGTTCGCTAGCCACATGGCGCAGATCCGACGGCCACGGTCGGCTGGCACGCTCAGTTGTGAGATGCTGGGCCGTGGGCCGCACAAGGAGGGAAGGGAGAGGGTGGCCCGAGGGAAATAGTGATGCTTTTCATTTTTCTCAGGGATTTTCTTTGAAGAGGACATAGGAGTTTGATTTGATTTTGAATATGGCTTTGAATTCAATTTGTATTTTTGAACTTAGGGAGAACTGAGGAATCAAAGGAGGGGTACCAAGTAGGAATTTTGGTATTTTTGGAGTATATTTTTGTATGTGGACCTTTTGGATTATTTGAGAGGGATTTAAAGGAAAGAAATGATTCAAATTCAAATTCAAGTTTTTAAATTTGAATTTGCTGGTGCTTGCAAGGATTTTTGTGGATAGTTCAAGGAGAGAATTATCCAAGGAATTTTAGAGGAACAGAGGTGGAGGATCGATACTTGTATATATATATATATACACACACACACACACACATATATTGGTGGAAAGGATTTTGGATAAGGGTTTGTTGCCCAGGCTGTATATTTGACTCGGGATTTTTCTTAGGGATTCGGGGGAGAGAGAAAACAAGGGGATCTACGGAGGGGGATCAAAGGGGATATCTTTAGGGTTCCGATTTGGTTCTTTGGAACGGATATCGAGCAGGAATTTTGAAGGGAAGATAGAGGGACTTCACGTTAGGGTTAGGAAGTTCGAGAACGGCGATCCGAACTTGGAGATTATTTTGGAGCGGAGGTTTTGAGAGGTTGGATTTTGAGACATAGAGACAAGAGAACAACTGAGATCCATGGCACAACTTACGACATAGCACACAAAGAGCGCAATTTTCACAAATAAATTTTAGTAAAATATAGTTTAACGTCTGCTAAAGCCGGACGTTACAGGGATAGTTTGAAGGTGAGGAAAGAGAGAAGACGAAGAAGATCATGCAAAACGAGATGAGCCATTAGCGTATGATTAATTGAGTATTAATTATTTTAATCATGAAAATTGGATTAATATGATTTTTTAAAACAAGTTTTATATAGAAAATTTTTTTGCAAAAAATACACCGTTTAGCAGTTTGAGAAGCGTGCTAATGAGAAACGAGGAATTTTTTCTCCTTAACCAGTACTCTCAAACAGAGCCTTAAGATGCTTTTTCCCTATTCCACCCTTCTATTTTCTATATCCAACATCTACAAGCTTGCAACCGCCATATTTGTCTCGCAATTGTTGTTATTTTTATGTGCTATCGTCCACCACTGCTCACTTTTTTCTTTCAAACCAATGGCTAGTGGCTTCACCACTGTAACACGTACCGATATAATGAAACTTATATATCCGAGTTAGCCCATTATCCCAACCAAAATAAATGTAGCTAGCTTGAGATTCTAAAAGTCGATCCTTGCCGTTTTACATTTAGTAGCATGGAGCACACACGTCGTCCTATATGTACTACGGTGCATGGCTGTTTGAATAAATAGCACGCCTAAACAGAGAGAGCACTCAAACTCACAATCATGCTCGATTATGGTCATCCTAGCCTATTTAGTTATTGACGACTGGTAAATAGCATGAAAAATTCCTCTTTATCCATCGTCTTCCCTCTCTTTCTACGATAGAGAACTAAGAGCAACCCTCTCTATGCTAAGCTTCCTACCAACTTTGATCAAACTCAATCCTCAGTGTCAAACTTTGTATCGAGGGCCCAATCATGGGTTCCATTGAGCACGAGGTCACACTTCGGGTACTCCACCCCTCATCTCGAGCTCAAAGTTCAGTAGTCAAGGTTCCTATCACTGAGCTTGATTTCCTCGACATCAACCTCAAGGTTCGCTATCGTGATCTTCCAACGCACAATGACAAATTAATAAGCATAGGTTTCTAACTCTAGCTCTACTTGTCCAATTCTCAGCATCCTCTTTTTTCCATGAACACCGCATCCTTACCTGCCATACACGCAGCGCCTCACACACATAGGGCAACTCTATTTTAACACTCCCCTCCTTTGCACATCCTATTGCGCCAGTCTAGACCTAATCGGCTCTCTCCGATCTGCATGTGCGCACCTCAGTCTCCGTACCCTGTCACTCACGCCTGCCAGAGAAAAACGGCCTTCTGATAAAACCTGTCTCATGCGAAAACCGATACTCTTTCCTCCAAAAACCAGAGAAAACTCTCTCCAAAAACTAGGTGAAAACTCGTGCATTAAAGGAACTGATCCTTCGCATCTAGGCTCAGGCATAAAGCAAATTGGAAATTGAAAAAGTTACTTGAACTATACC
>RYFJ01003029.1:0-69716 GCA_003991445.1 Oryza meyeriana var. granulata | reverse complement strand
AAGACTGAAAGAAAAAGGCTGGGCAAAAGATCGTTTGTTCCCCGTGAAAGAGGGGTAGAATAGCATATCCGAGGTGCAGGGCAGACACTATAACTCTTTATGTTTTGTATTTATTAGGCCAATTGTGATTCAAAAAATGGATTCAATTATAAATGCTCCTTACATAGGAGGGTTTGGCAGGGTGGAGATGGGGATTGCTGGCAGTGTGTGAATGGGTACATTAGTCAGGTCGTGATGATATAAGGAAGACAATATCTGGATGTTCTGTTTTGGATAGGGCATTTTCGATGCAATTGTTCATTTAGTAAGTTTTAAATCATACACTGATTTTTTCTGGTTTTTTCATACACAGGAAGGGGTTACTGGCACCTGCATTTGTGTGTTGGAGATGTGCATCAGTTCGTGCTCTCCCAATACGTTATTTCCTGTCGTGTTTTGTGTCTGCGGTAGATTTAGCTGTCATTGGTTTTAACTTATCTGTGCAGTGTTAATTGATATCCTCTCTACAGGTTGGTATGCACTATGAATCTCCTTATAATTTGAATTGGCATGATTTTTAATTGAAAACATTTAAAACTTATTTTCAAAGGTATTATTTTATTTAGAATTTCTATCGGAAACATTGTTAAGTAATCATTGAATTTGTACTCTATTACTGTTATTACACTAGTTTTTAATATTTATACAAATGCCTATTTTACAGTAGATTTTATCAAGACGCTTTTTAGCATAATTTTTTTTGCTAGACTTTGTACAAATAACTTTATGTTCTCGGTATTTATAATAGTGTTAAACAATTTTATTATTTATTTTTCATATTAATAGTATTAACTTAGCGTATTATTATTTAGTTGAGTGTATTATGGATAGTAAAATAAAATTGAGTGAAAAAGAGGCAATATCATTGCCTTATTGTGGGCATGCGTGGCTAGAAACAACTCATGCGTTCTGGCGCTGGCTTGAGTGAGCAAGTACGTGATGTTGTGAGGTTGTGGACAGCCGAGCATCGAGTTATTTAGGAAGGACTATTAAGTTTATTGGTCGGGAATAAGTCTCTAAGAGAAAAGAACGATTATTGACTTACGTGGTTCCCTTAATGAAGATATATTGCAGTTTACTGCATTAGTATATTAAGTCTAAATAAGTTCAATAAAAGATATGCGCAGAAATATAATGACAGTGGGGAGGTAGCAATATATTGTGAAAGTGATAATGTCAAAATATAGTTTGACAATTTTTCAGCTAACTAGAATATAAGTTCAAATCTTATCTAAAATATCTCTGTGTACAGCACTAGTGTTTTTTCTGTGGTGCGGTGGTAAACTGTTGGCAGTGTTGCGTGGGGAGCGTTGGTGTTCATTTAGTTTTCAAAATATAATTGGAGGAGGATGTAGTGAGGTGTTTTCTTAATTAAGACTTTCTTTGAATATAGTTTCTGTAACGATGAAAAAGTGTGCACCGAGCAACAATATGATTCCACAGTTTTATGTCATGATAGACACTTTTTTCCGTATTTTCAGGTTAGGTGATCGTGTCTTTTGATATTAGCGAAAGCACTTAATATAATCTGGAGTATCAAATAATGTCACTTTTAACATACTAATATATTCTTAAAGAAAAGTAGTCTGCATTTCATCTATTTTTCACGATAGCACTAATAATTGTGGAACAAAGGAAGAACACCTATCGATGATATAAGGGTTAGTGTAATTATGAAATAGCCGATATAATTCTAATCTCAAGATCTTGATTATTCCGTTGCTTGTCTCAAGCGTTACGGCGAATTAATTTTTATTCAGCTCTCAATCTGACAATATTCGCTACCCGCTGATCGTTAGACGTCATTGGGGAATCTCTAAATTTTGGGTAATGGTGGCTAAAATTTCAAAGATGATTGAGGGTCTACTAGTTATGATACTGGTGGTGGAGTTTATAATAGACTTAGTTAGGGCTGTGTATTTTTACTTTATTATGTTTAGATGGTAGAATAAAAGTATATTACTTGCGTGGTTTATTGTGATTTATCATTCAAAGTTATATCTAGTAATTTTTATAGTGTTCAGTTATGACTGATTTAGAGCTGGTACTGATGGACTTTTGAATGTTATCTAGAAATAGTGTTTTAGAATGTTATTACTGATATAATTATCTGGTGAAGTTTTTAATTTGACTAGTATAATATTTCGGTTTCCTAGTGATTTGCGGTTCGATAAAAGACGGTGCGATTTTGAATGAGTGCGAGAACAGTGTGATGGCTAGTTCAGCGCGTAGCAGAGCTGTACGCTTTCTTATTCCAGTGGAGGATCGGTTGTTAGCGATGTGATTCATTATTGCCCTCATGCCAGTCTTTATAATGGTTATCTTTATTATGTTTCTAGTTGACAATAAGAAACATGGAAAAATTATATTAATTAAGTTGATCTTGGGATTAATTACTCTTGTCCTAGTCGAAAGAAGCCATTTTGTGATTTTTGAAAATCAAGGACATTTTGTTTTTTTAACTAGAGCAACAGACCCCTCATGTGGCTAGATTTTGAGCCCACTTTTCATTACAGACAGCTTGTTTAGTTTAGCTGCTGTGATGATGAGGACGTTTGTTAGGGTCTTTAGACTATATTATTCATAAGTAAGTTCTTAAGAACCAATATGGAATAGTGGTTTTTTTTTCTACAGATGGTTTAGTAAAATGTATGTGAAATATAATCTTTATGGTTTTTTAAGAAATACTTGTAAAAGAGGGTATACTTTTTTCTGGTTATTAGAATAGTGTAAAAATTGATTTTTGAGGTTAGAGAGTATGCTATAGTAAGAAATATGTAAAAACATAATTTTAATATGAAGTTGAGGATTTTATTTTTTGTATTAATTAGATTATGCGATTACACACTTTTAGTTTATTTTTATTTCATTTGAGATTGTTATTACAATCTCAGATTTATTTTTAAATCGAATTTGTTGAATTTTTAATTAACAACTTTAATGGGACTAACTGTAGATGCTTCTACTAGGTTATTATCGAGTTTGAATGAAATAAATTTATAGTTAATGATTTTTTAGTTAATTATTATTTTAGAGTGCCAAATATCCATTATTAAGATCGCTTTAGATAGGTGAAGTGAAAAATAGCATATGTCCATAATTATGGGTGCTTCATAGGTGAGATGTATCCATGTTTGAATTTTATATATACACGTGCGTACGCGCAGAAATCGTATATGGACGTCTGGTAAATTGTAAATACATTTTTGGGTCTTTTTGCGTTTTAAAAAATTAAAACTAGAAATTCATTTTCATAGGTGTTAAAAGACGGTCGTAGGTTATCTCGCAAGACAAAATCTTTAGACAATTTAAATTATATTTATGGTATTGGACAAAGTTTTTACTTGCGGTTGGACATAATATCTCTTTTGTGATTACTTCTGCTTAAATTAGGGTGCGTATTTATCAGGAATTAAATGGGTTATATATAACAGAAATATATATTGATGTAGCATCTTATTATTAATATATTGGATGAGATATACATGCTATGTCTGTTGGTTTATTGTGCTGTGGGAGACATGGTGAGGTGTGAACGATGACGTTGTGGACGATCGACAAGTAATTCGATGACGATGTGAGGCGGCCATTCCTTTGTCTGGAATGCCATGCCAGTTGTGTTAGTTAATCTGGTCTCAATCATGTCTCTGTCTCTATATACATGTCATTATACTATTATTTATTTTATATGTGATATATGCATAATGCTTATTTTATCTGTCGCAGAATAGAAAGATTTTTAGAGCTTCTACATATATGTTTTTATCTCTCTTTATCTCAAATATCATAAATCTAGTACTAGTTAGGTGATTATCTTAGATATGATACTACTGGTATTAAAACCATGAGTCTGTCCTAATATCTATGTTATACATGTCGTACTAGGTTTTATTATTTTAAAACGAGAGAATTAGAAGATGATACGTAACGCACCAGTGTGGACTAATGCTATAGTTTGGTATCATTCAGTGATGACAAGGATAGATATGAGAAATTTTATTATATAGAAATAATTATAATTGAGTTCAAAGAGTGAGTAGTTGGAGAACAGTTTATTATTTAGATGAATATTTTAAATATATAAGTTGCTATATTTTGATAGCGTTGGGCAGTATTTTGTATGCTGCAATTTTACTTCTCTCTGGCTGGCGAGACCTTTTGTGATGTACTTTTTGTGCTCTGAAATTCGGATATCACCATTTGCTTCTACACGGATGATTCCTCTTCAGTCGAAGGAGACAGAGAGCTTGCTTGCTTACCAATGCTAGCTACAGCTAAGCACGTGGAAAGTATACATCGCACTCCCAAATTTCGATGGTCCTCGATCCCCTCTAACTTTTTCTCGGCAAAAAAAATCGGGTGTTTTTCTCATTCGTCCATAATCAGTTATTTAATTATGAATTATATTGGATGGAAAGAAAACATTGGTTGGAGAAGCAACTTGAGGGCCAGTGCGGTTCTAATTGGTGTCCACAGCTACGTAAAATAACGGTGTGATTTCGGTTTAACTTCAGTAAGATTTACGTGTTTATCCCTTCTCTACTACTCTCTTTAGGTTCATAGCTACGATTTAATTTTTAAGAACGGAGGGATTATCTCATTAAGTATGTAAGAGTATAATATTATACGAGTGAAATGACGGTGCCGTATATGTATAGTCGCCTACATCTCCACATAGTTAAATAATGCAAACAAGAGGATATATTCATCTAAGCGAGGTCTTGTATGTAAAAAGTGCATACTCGTATAAGAATTCAAGCATAACTCAACTGCTGAGAGTTCGTTGTGTGGATGTATATTTCTACCTAAAGCTATGTTTTAGATTCAATTTAGAATGCCATGTTTATATTCATGTACTATAATAGTCACACAGAAGATCACAAATTAGTGGCCTAGAATGGTTAATTGAATAGGGTGTTTGCTTCTACTCGTCATCCGGGATAATTAGTTCACATGTATTTAACTGGTAGTGGGATCAATCTACCTAAGAATAGCTCCGAGTTTTTCTGGTGTGTACATATAGAAGGATTCTAGTGTGCATAGTAGGATGCACCTAGAAGCATCGGAGATATAGTTTTATAGTCACCGGCGCATGCAGCGCTAGAAATAGAATGATTATGGACAGAGTTATTTTTAGGGGAGATTATGGACTCCAAAGAAAAGCATCATAGTGGTATGATCCACCGGCGAGCCAGGCGGCCACCTGTGGTCATGAGGCTTAATTTGGATCGATCTTTTAGTGTACGACTATGTCATCACGATTTAAATCTTAGTATTAATGAATATTAAAGATACGTGGATGGGTTTTTAATAGGATTTTATATAAGACTGAAAAATTACCATTGGTTTTCGTCTCTATGAGTATTAGAGATATTCGTGGATGTGTGTAAGTTTGGTGCGTATATACGTCAACCTCCCATGTAACAACACACTAAAAGAAAAAGAAATAAAGGCATAGGATGCGCATCAGTTAGTGTAGGGTAGGCTAAGTTCTTTTTAGCTTATTTACTAGATTAATAAAATGAATTATTTGTTCTACGCTTTAAATAATATGTTTTCTAAAAAAACTTTTTTCTACTACATTGCTTAGATTATTTATTTAGCTATTTGTTAAGTTTATTTTTTAAAAATACTTAATTTATTCATATAACTAAGTCTATATATTTTATGATAATAATATGATGAATAATCTAAATTAAACTGAGCCCTAATAAGATAGTGAGATATGCAGGGTGTGGCTGAGGCAGATGAGATATATGCCATGGTACGCGTGGACGCATGGCCTGATTGATAACACTAATAGAGGCGGTGGTTACGATGGGATTTGACAACAGAGGCAGTCCGACCAACCAAACCACCCCGTCCAGTGGTTACAACGGATTCTATCAATATATATATTAGTAGTATAATGGATTATGGATCCCTCATTACTTGAGGGGCAGCGGCGTCTACCATGCAGGTCATGCATGCCAGAGGATAACGCCGCCGACATGTGCGTGGCCTCGCCTTCACACGTTGCCATCACACATATCGCTGGCAATGAAACCGGACGGGACGAACCGGTGGTTTTCGCCAATTACTTGCATAGGACGAATTTTTATAGCCAGCGGTATTAAGGGACATAAGCTGGTGACTAGCCGCTATCTTCATATGCATGCTAGGCTTAGCTACATTACATGGCTGTCTATCTGACTGCAATGAAGTATTGTCGTACACGACGTACGAGCTGCTGGTACGTAGTGGTAGGTCGTATGTACATTACACATCAACAGCAGTGCTATATATCTTTTGGAGACATCGATACTACTGTTGATATTCTATTTGTTTTTGTGAGTGCTCACTTTAATTTTAGACCGATTGACCAACCGAGTTATTGGAATGTCGTGTTTATGTATATATTTTTATACATTATTAATAGGTAGTGAAAATTAAACGAGCTATTGTATTTGCTTTCATTTGGAGGCCAAGAAATTACAAATTCAATTAGACAGAAGAAAATGTACCATGTTTTTACCATGATGGGTCTAGATTATATCGATATAGGTCGATTAATATAATTATAAATAAAATCACATAACTATTATATAGTGTACACAATATGTTGTATACCTTATAAAGCGCCTGAGTATAGCAGCAAGGAGGATTAAAAATTTTTCCATAGTGTATTTATGTATTGTGTATTGGGATTAGTAGCGACCTCTGGTTAACAAATTTGCTCCGTCTCCTTGTGCCGCACAGCAGCAGAGCCATCGTGATTGCCTTCCTTCTATCTCAGATTCTCCATGCCAGATTTACCTCTCCATCTGTTGCATGAATGCACTTTTCACGTACCCAACTGTAGCATGCTGCTTGTGAATACCAACACATGATTTTTGTTTAAAGCGGTAACGATCTTCCGTGCAGCAATACACTTCTAAATACACGAGTTCGCCACTGCCTCCCTCTCCCCACTGTATTTAATTTTCTTCTCAAATTTAAAAAAGTAAATTATACTCATGGTATAATAACTTGGCATGTAGGTGTGATCTAGTATGCAACTTGATAAGTGGGTATGTTCTGGTACAAGAACTTATCAATTTTATTTTGGTGCAGCTGCTTGGCTATATATATGTGTGCTAGAGTAAATTCTACTCACGGTATAATAAATTGACAGCTAGGTATGATCTAGTAAAAAACTTACGAATTGAACGTAAAAATACAACAACTTAACAACTATGTGTATTCTAGTATAAGAACTTAACAATTTAGTATTTTAGTGCAACAACTTGGCTATATATGTTGTTTTAATTAACGAGTGCTAGGTGAGTATTTTCACATGTCAATATACCATCACATAGCAATCCTGCGGGTATTACCTTATAATCTTACACTTAATCTATAAGAATTACATTGCTTATCCAATTAGCACCACCGTATTGGACTTTTTTTTTCACCTTCTCAAATCTCAACCGAAATACAAAATTGTCTACATAGTAAAATTTAATTAACTTTAATTACAAGAATGACAAAAATTGAGTATGCTTATATAAAACTACACAAGTATATTGACAAAATAAATACATAGAAATTGAAACGAAATGTTTATAGCAAAAAATGCTTGAAATAATCAAGTTGTTGCAATAACACACTTACTTCTGAACTTATTGTACCAAAATCACACCCACTTTTCAAGTTGTTACACCCGTACGTTTACTTCTTAAGTCTTTTTTTCTAGATTGCACCTACTGTTACACTAGTGTCGATGCTTTGTATCGGCAATATTAATTGTAGGGCTACTCGTCGGACTGAAACTTGATAGGCTCAAAAGAACACGAAGGTTTATACTGGTTCTAGCCCTCGGGGTGAGGTAATACCATACTTCCAGTTGTGGCGTATTGCTTTCGCTGTAAGGATTGATCTGTCCTAGGGGGCTCTTTGCCTCTTCATATATACCAAGGAGGTAAGGTTACAAGGTAGTAGTCCTAGTCAGGTTCGACCAAGAGACTTCCTTATTAGAACATAGACTAATCGGGTAGGACTATATCTCTTTTCTTGTCGTACAAGGTTATATAAAGCCAAGCTTCTACTATATCTCTAATTATATGGGCCGGTCCACCCTCTGTTCGAGTGGTTATAATTTCCTTCCTTGAAATACCCGGGGCCTATGTCCTCCATAGTTGCACATGAGACCTTTATAGTTAAGTCACAATTGACGCCGAGTGCTCATCCTCTATGGTGAAGAATTCTCGAGTGCATTGCTCCCGAGTACTTTTAGTCCGAGTACTTCTTCTCCCAAGTCCTGCTTCATGTTGGCTGGCAACAAGGCTATGAAGGGTTTCATTGAAAAATATAAATAGTGCGCCGAATAGACGCACCTATTATGTGTAGGCCCTGACTTTGTGCTTAACTGATAAACAATTAAACATAAAATCAAAGATTTTTAACCTTTAAGTCTTTCTCGAGTGATATATTTCTTAGAAATTGGACTCTTCAGCATTATATTAGCTGGAAATTTTGCTCAAGGCAATTCGGCTAAGTTTGTAAGCCGAGTATCACTATGGAGTAAATCCAATATGTGATGAGGTGTACTTGGGAGTACCTACATCCCCAATTTTAATGGGAGCGGCTATTGATCCTTATAAGAATATATCCTCAATACCTGTTAAATAATTCAGATATCTGAACATATATATTCAGCTATGGGCTTAGCATGAAGCATATCTAATTATTTTAATCGGCTCTTATAAAACAACACCTAAATTGTGATTTTAACACAACTGGCTATCGGCCCAATAGGACATGCTATTTAGAAATTTATATCTTACAGCCCACTATTGAGCAAGCTAGCCTAAGCCAACTACCCAGCGCAGCCTTTTAAGTATCGGGGAGAGAGAAAAGATTACTTTTTCTTCCCTAATTCGCCAAACCGCTTCAGCTCCCCAATCTGCGCCCAAAATTCGCGCTCTCCGCCTTCCCAAAGCTAGGGTTTCCACGCCACTGGAGCAAACTTCCTCAGATCCGCAGAGCTCCTCGGTTTAGCATCAATTTCTTCCGTTCTGAAACCTTCGCCTCTTTCTCCAGCTGATCACCATGTTGAAATCACCTTCCGATGATCCCCTTATTCCAGTGGGAACCTGACCGACGTCAACCTCGTGCTCCACGAAGCTGGCCTATCTAGAGCGGGCAAAATGCCTCTAGGTGAGGGAACTCATCAACTGGCGCCCAGCCAAATGTGAGACAGTTCCTACCCACGACTCCCACGAGATTGTGGTTTTTGAGTCTTTCTTCGACCGAGGTTTTTCTCTTCCCACATCTGATTTCTTCCGTAGTCTTCTATATTATTATCAAAATGAGCTTGTTTACCTCAATCCAAATTCCATTCTCCAAATATCTATTTTTGTCACAGTCTATGAAGCTTTCCTCGGGGTCGATCTCTATTTCAATCTCTTTCGCTACCTCTACCACCTCAAACCCTAGCCATCGAAATCCAGTCCACAGGGGGGAGCCGGGCTTCAACTCTGGAATGAAATGAAGAAGGTTTACCTTCTCCTCCCCCTAAGGACCTCTCTAAAGGGCTGGCATTAGGAGTGGTTCTACTGCTCCAACCCAGAGCCCTCCTTGCCACCCTTCGTCGGGAACCCCCCTAGGGTTCTCGACAGCTGGTCGGTGCTCCCCTCGGACACTGACATGGTGCAGGTACAGGTGTTGATGGAGAAGCTAGCAGCCCTGAAGAAGAAGGGGTTGACTAGAGCCTAGGTGGCACGTCTGTTCCTAAACCGACGCACTCAGCCCCTGAAGGCCAGGATCCACCCTAGGTGCGAATACCAGAGGAAGGGCGATCCGACCAGGGAATGAGCCGACTTCATCGACAAGGACGTCATCATGGAAAATCTGTGCCACTACTTCAGCTGTAGCGTGCTAGATACCATGGATGCTGAGAAGTGTCCCAAGCCCTTCTGTTTAGTAAAGCCTAGGCCGGTGGTAAGCTCTTGATATCTTGTTGTCTTTATTGTTGACAGGACTTGCTTGTGATGATTGATGTGAGGATGAATGGTACTCGTCTTCATATACATTGTTTGCACGAAAATGTCGATTTTGTGTCGAACCCCACCAGCCAGCCGACTGGGGGGGGGGGGGGGGGGGGGGAGGGTGTCAAGGAAATGCCTAGGCAGCTCATCGGCCGACCAACTGTCACACCCAGAATTTCCATCGAAAATTCGGATGATTTAATTGTGCATAAATCCTCGTCTAGGAATCAACTGAGGCACACAAATAACATAGTTGATACCAAAGTAATTGTCTTACAAATAACAAGTATAATTATTACAGAGGCGAATGGCACCTCTCAAATAAATAAATGTCTTAGCAGCAGAAAGGAAACTAGCGACGAGCATGACGGCTCCAATCCACAAGCGCTTTACCAGGGTCCCGCCTAGTCCTCCAAGAATCCTTCATCGCTGTAGTACTCTTCTGATGATTGTTGATTGCAAGGTGAGTGCATGGAATACTCCGCAAGCCACACAACAAAGATGCCAGTGCACAGGTATACAAAGGAAGGCATAATAGGGCTAATTTGCATAAATAGCATTTAATAAGAACATCTAAGAGAGTAGTAAAACAAGTAATCATTAAACAAGATTAATAAGAACATCTAAGAGAGTAGAAAAACAAGATTAAACAAGATCAAACTCGGTCGAGACTGAGTTGCTGGTGGTGAGCTAGGCAGCGGTGCATAGGAAGCGGCGGCACTCCGGCGGCATTGGATGAAGGCGCTGTGGTGCAGGATCATCGGTATGCTATAGGGAGGCCAACGGTGGTGGCAAGTTGGGCCGGGAAGGCGCGAGGCGATGACGCATCTTATGGCCCAACGACGGCCAAAACATGGCGACAACGCAGGGGTTGGCACCGATGAGCTGTAGCGACAGGATGGCAATGGAAGGAGAGGGGTTTTGGAGAGTGAGGCACGGTGATCATGATGGTACCTTCAATTGAGGAAAAGTATGAGAGATGGCGGCTAAATTGGCGGTTTTTCTTCGGCAACCGAAGTTTCACCCTATTTGGCTCTGACTACAATGAACGGCGGCGCGGACGCCGGGGTGGCTTCTAGGAGGAGGTATAGGAGGTGGAGTTCAATAGGAAGCCAGGGAGAGAGAGAATGGTGGTGGAGACTAAGACGATGGAGGATGGATGTAGCGGCATCGGTGGTGGCTAGCTGAGGCCGAGTTTGGGAGGAGCTCGGGCTCGAGTTGATGTTGTGGCTGGAGTATGGGTGTGTGACACATGGGTGCCGACTCAGCGCAAGTAGCTGCGTCGCATCGGTGGTGGAGGTCGGCAGAGATGGTGATCGGCGTTCACATGGGCAAAGAGCGAGGTAGTGCAAGGCGGTGCTTGCCTTGGAATAGATTGGGCCAGGCTAGCCTAGGCCAGCCAGGCCTTGGGCCAGAGGAAAAAAAAGAGAAAAAAGAAAGAAGGAGAAAGGAAAAGATGGGCCAAGCCGGGAGACGGGCCGATGACAGGAGGGAAATGGGCCCGAGGCGATGCGTACTCGTCGCTAGGGTTTAGCAATAGGATTTGCACTTTCAGAGGGAGAAAACAAAAGGAAGAACGACTTTTAAGATGGAACAAAATGATAAACTCGACGCGAACTTTTTTGGAAATTCACAAAAAGAAAAACAGTTTTAAAACTTGGTGAATTTTACGGCCGTTACAAACAAGGGGCCATGTTAAGAGGAAGAGGAAGAGGGCGGTTTGTCCGGACTTACTAGGAATGGCGGGGGAGGTGGCGGACATGAGTGGGCAGTGAGGCCGCAGTGGCGGTGCTGAGCTGTGGGGTTGAAGCAGGGCAGTGGACAGGGCAAGCAACATAGGTATGAGATTTGTAGCCGCTAATGGTGTTTTAGTTGCGCAAGCCAACAGAGACTGAGAAGACGGGCGCGGTGGAGGCACCTCGTTGCCGCTCGGGCTTAGGGATAAGATGCGAGGGGAGGAGGGGGGGGGGGGGGGCTGGGAGTGGGGAAGCTGGTCGGGTGGGGCTTGCTGGCATAAGGGGGACAATGCATGAGGGCAGGGAGGAGCGTGACGACAGTTATTCGTGTAATATTTTTAACTGCTACTAAATATGCACACTCTCTTTGAATTCTAAGGCGCCATTTACAGTACATAAATGCAATGATGTTATCACATTGCGAAATATATAGTGCTCTGTAAGTTGGATTCAGCCATATAGGGACACTGTATGCTTGCTCTTATCTTGCAAGCTGGCTTTTTGGAAAGCTAAAACCTTTTTCTTATTGAGCACCAATATATATGATCACAATCGATCTATATAGTTGGTAGCCAGTCCAACTCTAACCGATTGTTGGGCACTTTAAATGTCGGAAGATTTAGTGCATTTAGTGTGAATTGAGGTGCTTAAGCATGCCCAAATTGTTAGGCGGCCTGATTGATTTAACAAAAGGAGCCCAAAGCTTTCACTAGCAAGCTTATCCTATCAACTAATTCCTTCTTATTTAGAAGCCCATCAAGATATTCTAATTAATCCAAACCAGAAAAAAAAATCCACTCGTATGCATGCATGTGAGCTACTAGCTTACAAGGCTTGCACACAAACCATATACATGATGATGATATGTACCAAACATCAAATGGCAAGTGACACGTGGCGCGAAGCCATTGGCCATGGCTTGCTATTTAAACGCACACACCCTTCCTTCTCAAACCGTATCACTTCTTTCCATCCACGTCGAGCTAGCTCCCCTCTCCATGGCGGCCGCCGGAATGCCGCTGCCGCTGCTGATGACGACGACGACAGTGATGATGATGGCGGCCAAATTGCTCCTGATCCAGTCGGCGGAGGCCGGCGAGCCGCCGTATTCGTGCGGGCCGCGGTCGCCGTCGGTGGCGCAGGGGCACGCGTTCTGCGACGCGCGGCTGCCGGCAGCGCGGCGCGCGGCGGACCTGGTGTCCCGGCTGACGGCGGCGGAGAAAGTGGCCCAGCTCGGGGACGAGGCCGGAGGCGTGCCCCGGCTGGGCGTGCCGCCGTACAAGTGGTGGTCGGAGGGGCTCCACGGGCTCTCCTACTGGGGCCACGGCATGCACTTCGACGGCACCGTCCGCGCCATCACCAGCTTCCCGCAGGTCCTCCTCACCGCCGCCGCCTTCGACGACGGCCTCTGGTTCCGCATCGGCCAGGTACGTACGACCTACCAGCTCGCCACGACGACGAAGAGGACGACGAGTATATATATACTAGTATACGTACTTCGTGATCGTATTTATACACTTATATATATGTGCACGTATAGGGTACGTGCGTACAGCACCTAACGTGTTTGAGACTCCGTAACTGTAGACAGCAAACGTTGAAACGTACGTACATACAGCTAGACGCGTGTAACTTATGCCGCAATTTTACTTTTTTCATATGGCGATATTTGAACACCAAATTTTGGGTAGGGAATAATTAAATACATGGGACCTGCTGGAGATATATTATCTCTGATTTTCGTGTTGCAAAACTACATATATACATTGATGTGTACATGGATGTATATATATCTAGCTATATATGAAGGAAAAAGTGAGTATGCATGATGTGGTGGGCCCACCTTTGGATTATTTGCCAACTATTTGAGCAGTACGTACAGTTGCAGAAAATGCAGTTAAGATTACACTCTGGACATTGATAAACATGTAGGACAAACTGAAAGTCCTTAATCCGTATGAACTGTGCACGACTGAATCTGTTACCCTACTTTGCTTCAGCTTCAGCCTTCAGGTGAGGTTGACGAGAAATTCCCCTGAATTGCAGGGCCCACATGTCACTCACTATAATTAATTCCAGTTTTTTTTTACTATTTCTCAGCTGGGAGCATGCCAGTTAGTTCGGTAGATATATACTCCTACATATTATCCGCCGTGAAATTTGATTACTACGGCATGCAAATATGCAATCGTATATATTTACGATACACAGATCCAAGTAAAGGACAATCCCCAAAATATGTATGTGACGGTAGTAAATAAATTATTTTAAAAAAATTCGCCAAGATAAAGTTGGCATGCAAGCATGCCTGGCCATTTATTTCACATGTGTGATCAGAAAGGGTCCAGGTCAAGATCAAGACAGAGAAGAGAGGCATCTGGGGGATATTGTACATAATAGCGACATATATATTGTTAGGAAAAGATATAATTTTTTTATAATGAAAGAGTGGATATGTATCTTAGAGTATCTGTTTTTGGGAGACTCCAGATGCTCACCTAAGTGGGACAAGGCCAGACATATATGCTAAATTCAAATAAGCATGTTCCAAGCTAAGTAATTAATGCTAAAATAAAATCATGTTAATTATAAAATTAAATTCAGCTCATTTTGCCGACATGTATATATATAGTAATTTAACAGAGTAAATTATTTGGCGGTGTGGGGTAAATTAAAATGTGGCATATCTACACATATATTTTGTCCTTTTCCAGCAACACACACACACTGTTTGCAATCAAAGTGAAAGAACGAGCTAGGACGGCATGAGAATCAGGGACCTGCACTGCATAGAAAGGCCAGTATAAACAGTGAAGACGACACCAGGTGCATACAAAGCACAAGAACACATGCATATATATCTGATTGATTGTTCAGTTCTGACCTCTGAACTAGATGCCATAACACAAAATATAGGTAGGCCAGCAGCAGCTGAATGTCTGGTTGTTGCAAAGGCTCTGATATATACTAGTAGCTAGCAAGCTGCATGACCTGAGGCGTTAACCGCTGCAATTGCAAAGGCTATAGATAGTTACGTCAGGCCGGCCGGCCGGCTAGCTTTCTTGTGCCCACCTACCGATCGAGCTAGTATATAGAGCACACTTATGTTGATTGTACTGTCCGGCCTTTGCTTAATTTGCCTAACAGTTAATTAGTTATGAACTAATTATAGCAGCCGTTAGTACGTAGTTTGCTTAATCTGACAGCTCGCATGCAAGCATAATTGGGTATATATGGATCTAGATCTTGTTGGGAATCGATTAAATGGTCTTGTTATGCATATGCTGGCTGGCAAACTTGTTTTCTGAAGTAATTATGGAAGTTGTTAACCTAGTCATTGAGTGATCGTACATCAGCAGTACATGCATACATTGATTCATGCTTAATCTGATTCGTTGGGATCAGCCAGACGATCGACAACACGTCTCTGTCGTTGTCGTCTGTTACGACAGTAAACATTAGTGCTGTGGCCTCCATGATCGCTGGATCATGGAGTATCATATATCACGAACGGGTACAACTCATACCAGAATGGTTAGGTACACTTGACTTGGTGCGAAAAGTGACCCTATCTAGCTTAGCTAGCTCCCATGTGCATTATGCATGCCGCATGGATGGTTAGCTAAGACTCCACCAAACGAGCGTGTAATCGAAGCATGTCCTATCAGTTGGTAACCCTAGCTAGTGATCACCTTTTTAGTACTCTCTCCGTCCTAAAAGTAATCGAAGAAAGCAAGTAAAAATAATTGATAAAAACTGTGATTAGTTAAGAAGAGAAAATATGTGAAAAAATTAAATAGAGAATACTTGTAATTGATTGAGATAAGGGGCAGGTGAAGAAATACGTCTATTTTAGGATAAGGTCTAAGTGGTAGAAATAGCTTTATTTTGAGGCGAAGTCTGAAAAACAAAAAAAATTTAGAGAATCTAGCTATATACTAGCTGACGGCGATGTACGTATGTGGTTCTGGTAATAACGATGGTGATGATAATAACAATGACACGTGTGTTGTGTGCAGGCGATTGGCAGGGAGGCACGGGCACTGTACAACCTGGGGCAGGCGGAGGGGCTGACCATCTGGTCCCCCAACGTGAACATCTACAGAGACCCACGGTGGGGCCGTGGCCAGGAGACCCCCGGCGAGGACCCCACCACGGCGAGCAAGTACGCCGTCGCCTTCGTCAAGGGCCTTCAGGGGAGCTCGCCAACGGCGCTGCAGACCTCCGCTTGCTGCAAGCATGCCACTGCTTATGACCTCGAGGACTGGAACAGCGTCGCACGCTACAACTTCAACGCAAAGGTAACGAAATGGACAATGTTTTTATTTATTAAATTCCATTATTACTGTATGAGAAATGGATAATTCTTTTTTATTTCGAAGAATGTTCCACGTATAATACAATTAATAGGTTTATGGTAAATGTAGGTGACTGCACAAGATTTAGCGGACACGTTCAACCCGCCGTTCAAGAGCTGTGTGGTGGATGGGAGGGCAACCTGCATCATGTGTGCATACACCGGCATCAACGGTGTCCCTGCTTGCGCCAATTCTGACCTCCTCTCCAAGACCGTGAGGGGAGAGTGGGGACTAGATGGGTAAGAGATATCTTTGCAACTCTTTTTTTTTTTGTCTTGTATATGGTAGCACACGAATGGCCACAAAGCTTTTCAAACGTTTTTTTTTTCTGCAAAACCACCTATTGGTGTCATTTTTCCAAACGAATTTCTAGAGTTTGTTTAAATTCATAAATTTACCTGCGGACTAAAAAAGAGTTAAAATATTTTATCTTAAAATTTAGAATTTTAAGCATAGAGTGCAGTACTATTAAATTTTTTCAGTGAAAAAATACTTTTTTATATTTAAATAAATTAAATTCGAAATTTGGATTTCAAACTTTTTTGTTTCGTTTTAAAGTTTGTATTTCAGTTTCAAATCCAGAGTTTATATTTCAAACTAAAACAAATAGAAAGGTGTAAGAAGGGGACAGATTTTCCCCGCTTACGAAGGACTGAAATAAATATAGCTACATAGGCACGATTTTCTTCACATCTTTGACCCGTCGAAATGACGATTAGATGGCAAGATATCTCGCCTAATATAGGCACCAGGTTTAATTTTATTTTCCTTTGAGAAAAAGTTTAATTTTATTTTTCTGTCCCAATACGTATACAGGTACGTATCTTCAGATTGCGATGCAGTGGCCATCATGCGTGATGCGCAGCGTTACGCGCCAACACCAGAAGACACCGTTGCAGTCGCAATCAAGGCCGGTCAGTACAAAAACCTCTGTTCTCAACTGCTCCAAATGCTGGGTTAAATTGGACATCCAATTCGATGAAACTGCTCCAAATACTTGGTTAAATTGGACGAAATTTGATGAAACTGAGGAGGCCAAAATTTTTACAAATTTATTCGTGCAGGGTTGGACCTGAACTGCGGCACGTACACGCAGGAGCACGGCATGGCGGCGCTCCAGCAGGGGAAGATGACGGAGAAGGACGTCGACAGGGCGCTCACCAACCTCTTCGCCGTCCGCGTGCGGCTCGGCCACTTCGACGGCGACCCGAGGAGCAACGCCGTGTACGGCCACCTCGGCGCCGCCGACGTGTGCACCCAGGCGCACAAGGACCTCGCCCTCGAGGCGGCGCAGGACGGCATCGTCCTGCTCAAGAACGACGCCGGCATCCTCCCGCTCGACAGAACGAAGGTGGCCTCCGCCGCCGTGATTGGTCCCAACGCCAATGACCCCGCCGCGCTCAACGGCAACTACTTCGGCCCGCCGTGCGAGACGACGACGCCGCTGCAGGGTGTACAGAGGTACGTCAACGGCGTGAGGTTCCTCGCCGGGTGCGACTCGCCGGCGTGCGGGTTCGCCGCGACCGGCCAGGCGGTTGCGCTGGCGAGCTCGTCGGACTACGTGATCCTGTTCATGGGGCTCAGCCAGGACCAGGAGAAGGAGGGGCTCGACAGGACGAGCCTGCTGCTCCCCGGCAAGCAGCAGAGCCTCATCACCGCCGTCGCCAGCGCGGCGAAGCGGCCGGTGATCCTCGTCCTCCTCACCGGAGGGCCCGTGGACGTCACGTTCGCCAAGAACAACCCCAAGATCGGTGCCATCCTGTGGGCCGGGTACCCCGGCCAGGCCGGCGGGCTGGCCATCGCCAAGGTGCTCTTCGGTGACCACAACCCGAGCGGGAGGTTGCCGGTGACGTGGTACCCAGAGGAGTTCACGAGGATCCCCATGACGGACATGCGGATGCGCGCCAACCCGGCCACCGGCTACCCCGGCCGGAGCTACCGCTTCTACCAGGGCAACCCCGTCTACAAGTTCGGCTACGGCCTCAGCTACTCCAAGTTCTCCCGCCGCCTCGTCTCCGGCGCCGCAAAGCGTCCTGGCCGCCCCAACCGAAACCTCCTCGCCGGCGTTATCCCCAAGCCAGCAGCCGACGGCGGCGAGAGCTACCACGTGGAGGAGATCGGCGAGGAAGGGTGCGGGCAGCTCAAGTTCCCGGCCGAGGTCGAGGTGCACAACCATGGCCCCATGGACGGCAAGCACTCGGTGCTCATGTTCGTCCGATGGCCGAACGCGACGACAGGGGTGAGCCGGCCGGCGAGCCAGCTGGTCGGGTTCAGCAGCCAGCATCTCAAGGTAGGGGAGAAGGCGAGCGTGAAGATGGAGATCAACCCATGCGAGCACCTGAGCAGGGCGAGGGAGGATGGCAAGAAGGTGATAGACAGAGGGTCGCATTTTCTCATGGTCGGGGAGGACGACGACCAGTGGGAGATCAGCTTCGAGGCATGAGATGAAAATTGGATATTTGGGGCAAATGATTCTTTATGATGATTATAATTTATTGTTGGGTAATTAATTTATCCTGTAATTTGTGATGGGTCTGCCTCTGAAGAAACGAGGCATTTGTTTAGAATTGATTAAGTTGTAATAATCATCTATCAGGGAATAATTTATTCTTGGAAATTAGAAGAGAAAACAAATATCACCTCTTCCTCAACGTGTTTACTGCTAATAATTTAATTTATTTTTTAATTTACAAAACTAAATTTTAATTTTTTTTGCAAAAATACACTCTTGCCGCCGTGGGCCAGGGCGGCATTTAAAAACCGCCGTGGCCTAGGGCGGCAAATGGCCGGGGCCCACGGCGGCGTCACCAGGCCGTGACGACGGCCCACGACGTTAGCGGGCCGGGGGCCACGTGGCATTGCCGCCCTGGGCCACGGCGGCGAATGGCTGCAGGGGACCGAACGCAAAAATGCATTTGTCGCCGTCCCCCAGGGCAGTGAATGCATTTTTGCGTTTGGCCCCCTACAGCCATTTGCAAATTACCAAATTTGAAAATTTTCTTGCTAATTTTTAACCCCAAAAATTTTGAAAATTTATTTCTCAAAATTAGATTCTTAAATTCTATTTATTGTGCCATTGCATTTATTGGGTCAATATTAAAAAAAACCAAATATCATAGATTGTTCACGTCGTGAAGAAAATATGTCAAACTGAGGGTATTTCCGGGTCGCCACTCGCATTCCACTCCTCGTATGTCCGGATCAGCACTCGCAATCCACTCCTCCCCGTCTTTCGCCTACACGATTCACAAAATTTAGTTTTAATCGTGGTTTAGGGTATGTTTTTTGAAGTTTTTTTTATAATCCGATGATGGTGGGCGTTGATTTGTAAAATCGTACTGATCATTTTTTCAAATTTATTTTTAGTAATACTTAATTAATGACATGGTAATAGGCCGGTTCGTTTTACGTGAGGGGCTTAGGACCCCAGGCGAACAG
Source organism: Oryza meyeriana var. granulata (assembly GCA_003991445.1). Taxonomy (NCBI): domain Eukaryota; kingdom Viridiplantae; phylum Streptophyta; class Magnoliopsida; order Poales; family Poaceae; genus Oryza; species Oryza meyeriana. The sequence continues at coordinate 50,138 of RYFJ01003029.1, read as the reverse complement.
AATGTTAGGGGCTATGAAATTTTTCCCAAATTTTTGCGCAATGTACGTACTGAATGATTTTTAATTCGACATTGGGAGACGATATATTGTATTATTGGTGATCCACTCGGTCGATACTTAACGCAGTACACGTACAATAGCATAGTGATATTAGCACGTAACCATCGTTAGTGTTAAATTATTTTACCGTACTAGAAGAACAGAGCGGTGTTAACGCTAAAATTTGGTACGGTTCTTTATTAGATTCGGTTAAGGGAGAAATCACAGTCAATTAGCGGGGATTACTCCAGAGAAAGCCGAGTTTGGGAAGGATCGTGAAGACCATGAGAAGGCAGTTAAAATCTTATCTATAAATTAGGTAGAGATAACAATTTTTAGGAAACCTGATCTCGTGTCCGATCAGGGCTTATTAATTTTCCTTTTATAGCTAGGAAACTCCTGTTTCGTATCCGATCAGGACTGTATCAACTCAGGGTATAAATACGTATGCCCAGGGACCATGTAAATCATATACACATATCAATACAACTCCGGCGTATTGCCACCCTTTTTGACAGGTTCTTGCTTCTCGAGCCGGGCTGCATCGGTTAAGTTCAACCTCCTGCGAGAGGGTAAGTCTCGTTATTCTGGCTACCGTATCGGCTAGGACTTCCTCGGTTAGGTCCGATATTCTAGTTGGTTCACGGTAGTCGGCTTACCACGATATATCTGTTCTGTCTACAGCTACATCAGTTAGGTTTGATCTCATAGTCCGAATAGATATATCACATCACGCGTGCATAGATTTATCAACTTACTGGGTGTAATTTATCGTCAGTTTATGCTGCATCGGTTAGGTCCGACCTACTAAACTGCCAGCGATAAATTACTCTTGCTAGGTTGATAGATTTTATGCAAGCGTCTTATCGGAATGTATATCCAATAAGTTATCCTATTTTACATCACGATTGTATTAGATCTATCGGCTCATCGAGGTTCTTTTATCGTTATTAATCTGTGCTGCATCAGTTAAGTTTGAACTACTAGATTGATAATAATAGATTTATCCTTGTTAAGCCGATAGATGTTTATGCAATGTTTTATCGGAGTGCCTAGCCGATAAGTTATCTATTATTAAATATAGCCGATTGCGTTATTTTTATTTTATGAATTTACACTATCATCGGTTTTCCAGCCGATGCATATGTTCTATCAGCAGTCGGCTAGTTTATTATTTCATTATATTATCATCAATTTATTGCAGTTATCTTTTCTATGTCATCATCGGCTTCTAGTCGATGTATAAGTGCTATAGTCCATATCGGCTATCGGCCGATGAAATGAGTCCAAATCGGCTTCCAGCCGATTGGCTCACATATCTAATACTCTCCTTGTCTGCAGGGTCAAATTGAATGGCACGCCTACGAACCTCAAATTTAGGACCTGCACTGAAGTTAAGCAAATCTCCCAGGCCTTCGCGTGTCTAGTGCATCGAACCATATCATTGGCTCGTTCCCAACGCTGCTGGTGATTTTCGGTGACAACACGTTTTTGGCACGCCTGGTGGGACACGAAATTGCGACATGGCCGGAAAAGAGATCAAAATAGACAACATGATTCCGGTTAACATGGAAGATCTAACGGACGAGCAAAGACAGCAAGTCGAGCAGAATATGGCCAATTTTCAGAAACTTTGCTTGGAATCTTTTGGCATGACGCGACAAGGGCCGATTCAGAAGACACAATTTCCAAAACCAGTGTTGGTTGGTGAATCGAGCCGTACACCACCTGAAAGTCCACCGAAACCTTTGCAAGAGATGGTAAATGAAGTAGTGCATCACGCGCTTATCAATCAATCAGGAATATTGGTGAACACGCTTCATAACCTTATCAAGAAGGCGGTGGACGGATCGATTGCTCAAGAGCCCAATCGGGGTTCTGTTTACCTCCCACCAAAGATGGAGCCAAATCAAGTTACTTTTGGCACCAGAAAAGACATATCGAAAAACTTGTTTTCGCAGAACCAGGCTGGGGGGCAACAAGATATTCCTGCGGGATACCATCAAACGGCTTATTATGGAGGATATCAACAAAATTATCTAGGAGGTATTGCCGATTCAGGTAATTATCGGAGAGAATATCCTAGGCAGAATCGGTTACCAACTCCACCTATACAGTATCAATAGGAAAACCCAAGAGAGGAGGATTTGTCGACAAGGGTTGCAGAGATAGTAAGGGAACGGTTTGGGATAAAACCAAAAGAGCAAACATTTATGTATCGGCATCCATATCCTGAGTGGTTTGACAGAGTTTCATTGCCGCACCGATACAGAGTCCCAGATTTTTCTAAGTTCTCAGGACAAGATAGCATATCTACAGTTGAGCATATTAGCCGATTCTTGGCACAGTGTGGAGAGGCATCAGCTGAAGAGGCTCTAAGGGTTAGATTCTTCCCCTTGTCATTGTCCGGATCAGCCTTTACATGGTTCTCTTCTTTACCACCAAATTCAGTCCGAGGATGGGCCGATCTAGAAAAACAATTTCACAAATATTTTTTTTGTTGGGATTCATGAGATGAGGCTGACAGACTTAACATCAGTTAGACAAAGGCCAGACGAAACAGTACCAGAATACGTCCAGCGGTTTCGGGATGTTAGAAACCGATGTTATAGTTTGAATCTAAGCGACGGGCATCTAGCCGAGTTGGCTTTCCAGGGCCTCTTGGCTCCAATTAAAGAGAGGTTTTCATCACAGGAGTTCGAAAGTCTGGCGCACCTGGTACAGAAGGTATCGGCTCATGAAAGCCGGTTTCAAGAAGCGAAAAAGGAGAAGTTTTAGAGGAGGGTTGCTCAGGTGCAAGCTTCTTCATCGGACTCAGATGATGACGGATCCGATGTTGAAGTTGGATTGGCGGAATGGGCTAGAAATAAGAAATCGATATCATGCCTGTGGGTGAAGGATATCGGCAAGGAGGAATGATACGATTTTGACATCAATAAAGCCGATAAAATCTTCGATCTGTTACTGCGGGAGAAATAGATACAACTTCCACCAAATCATGTAATTCCATTAGCCGAAGAATTGAAGAGGAAGAGATATTGCAAGTGGCACAACCCGATATCGCACCACACCAATGAGTACAAAGTTTTTTGGCAACAAATTCAATCGGCTATCGAACAGGGAAGGATCAAGTTTGAGGACAAAAAGCCGATGAAGATCGATGGACATCCATTCCCCGTGAATATGGTTTATGCGGGATCATCGATGAATCAAGCCGATGAAGGAAGATATCGGGAATTTAGAAGATTTAGAATTACTTCATCGCAGCTGGTAGATAAATATTCAAGGCACGAAGAGGAACAGTGGGCTTCGTCATACGAGGAGAGATATAATCCACATTGGGATTGCCCGTTCTTTCAATTTTGCTGGGAATGAGGGATAAGATTGCCATCGATCAGAGATTGTCCTGAATGCGATGTTACGAGATCTCAGATTTTTGAGCATGAAGGATTTTCGCGAGATCGGCCGCTTGAGAAATGAGCATCGGTACACAGCCGATTAGGGCCGATCCATGAAGAGTTTTTTGAAGAAAATGAAGAAGGATTACATGAAAAACAACAAATCCAAAATCCTCAGTGGTGTCTTAGTGGGATATTTACGAAGAATCAGAAAAGAAGGGCACAGCGGTTACGGCACAGAGAGCAATAGGAAGAACAACGGCGAGATTACAAGGAAGCCGATCATGGTCACAAGAGGACTAAACGGGTATGGCGTGTGAAGAAGAGTGACGATGAGGTTGATCCATCGGCTCCAGTAAACATGGTTTTCTTTTTGCCTCAGGAATATAAAGCACTTTCATCTGATGAGGAAGACATTGAAGAAGTTTTTGCTCAGTTAACACTGCAACCCGATCGGGCTATATTTGATAAGCCTGAAGAATCGAAGCATCGGCATTTGAAGCCATTATATATCAAGGGTTATGTGAATGGGAAGCCGATGACAAAGATGCTAGTTGATGGGGGGGCAGCTGTTAATCTAATGCTGTATGCTACGTATCGGAAGCTAGGGAAAACCGCTGAAGATTTGATCAAGACAAATATGGTGTTAAAAGACTTCGGCGGGAATCTATCGGAGACGAAAGGTGTGTTAAACATGGAATTAACAGTGGGGAACAAGACATTGCCTACCACGTTCTTTGTCATCGATGGAAAAGGATCATATAGTCTACTCCTTGGCAGGGATTGGATTCACGCAAACTGCTGCGTGCCCTCGACGATGCATCAAAGACTAATACAGTGGCAAGGAGACCAAGTTGAGGTAATCCTAGCAGATCAATCGACCATCATTGCAATAACCGATTTGCCGGTCTAGGAGGCCGATGGTGTCGATTGTTTTTTTTTGGAAAAGTGTGGGAAGGGGATTATCTTAAGGTCACCAGTCAAGGGATACAGCCGATTCGGCAAGTCGGCTCAGAATTACTACTCTGATGGACACTATTGAAGATTTCGAGGGGAAGTTGGGACAAGGATTTACGTCGGCCGATGATTTGGAAGAAATTGATATAGGACCAGGAGATAGGCCAAGGCCGACATACATAAGTAAAAAATTGTGTCCTGAATTTCAAGAAAAATTGATAAAATTGTTAAAAGAGTATCGGGATTGTTTTGCTTGGGAATATCATGAAATGCCAGGACTAAGCCGATCAATTGTTGAACATCGGCTTCCTATTAAACCAGGATATCGGCCGTTTAAACAGGCTCCAAGGAGGTTTAAAGCGGAGTTGTATGAGCCAATCAAAGCAAAAATCACAAGGTTATATGATGCAAAGTTTATAAGGCCATGCCGATATGCTGAGTGGGTTTCTAATATCGTCCCGGTGGAAAAGAAAAATGGAAAATTGAGAATATGTATCGATTTCCGGGATTTGAATAAAGCTACCCCCAAGGATGAATACCCGATGCCGATAATAGATTTGTTGGTAGATGCAGTGTCAGGCCACAAGATTATTTGCTTCATGGATGGCAATGCAGGATATAATCAGATTTTTATGGCAGAGGAAGATATACATAAGACTGCGTTTCGATGTCCTGGAGCTATCGGCTTATATGAGTGGGTGGTAATGACGTTTGGATTAAAAAGTGCTGGTGCGACATATCAGAGGGCGATGAATTATATATTTCATGATCTCATCGACTTATTAGTGGAAATTTACGTCGATGATGTGGTGATTAAATCTAGGAGTGATGAAAGCCATATAGCCGATTTGCGAAAAGTGTTGGAAAGGGCAAAGAAATACGGATTAAGGATGAATCCCAGTAAATGCGCTTTTGGTGTATCGGCTGGGCAGTTTTTGGGTTTTATGGTTCATGAACGAGGAATTGAAGTTAGTCAACGGAGCATTAGAGCTATCAAGAATACAGAACCTCCAAGCAACAAGACAGAGCTATAGTCGTTGATCGGCAAGATTAATTTTGTAAGGAGATTCATATCAAATTTATCAGGAAGGATTGTGCCTTTTACTCCGTTATTGAAGTTGAAAGCCGATCAGGAGTTTGTGTGGGGGGCAGAACAGCAGAAGGCATTTGATGAGATTAAGAGTTATTTAAGTTCCCCACTATTTTGATTCCGCCGCAGAAAGGAGTGCCATTCAAGTTATACTTATCGGCCGATGAAAAATCCATCGGGTCTGTTTTAATACAAGAGTTTGAAGGCAAGGAGCGAGTCGTGTTCTATTTAAGCAGAAGGCTTTTGGATGCTGAAACGAGATATCCTGCGGTAGAGAAATTGTGCCTTTGTTTATATTTCTCATGCACGAAGTTAAGGCATTATATGCTATTGGCTGAGTGCGTGGTGGTTTGCAAGGCCGATGTGGTGAAATACATGTTGTCGGCTCCAGTCTTAAAAGGGCAAGTTGGTAAATGGATTTTTGCCCTAACAGAGTTCGACTTGAGATATGAATCGGCTAAAGCGATCAAGGGACAAGCAGTGGCCGATTTCATTGTGCAACACAGAGTGGTTCATAAAAATTATGTGGAACCGATCCCGTGGACTTTGTTTTTTGATGGATCGGTTTGCAAGCATGGATCTAGTATCGGATTGGTCATTGTATCACCTCGGGGGGCAAGTTTTGAGTTTGCCTTTACAATTAAACCCTATCGGACCAATAATCGGGTAGAATACGAGGCGGTGCTGAAAGGACTTCAACTTTTAAAGGAAATCGGGGCCGATATCATAGAGATTGTTGGATATTCTTTATTAGTGATCAAGCAATTATCTGGGGAGTATGAATGTAGGGATGATATTTTAAGATCGTATCATGAAGAATGCAGAGATTTGTTGAAAGATTTCAAGATTGTATCAATGGATCATATCCCTAGAGAACAGAATTTAGAAGCTAATGATTTTGCACAAATTGCTTCGGGTTATCGGCTGAATAAACGGATTGAGGTTGAAATAGCCAATAATGATATTCAGAATAAAACCGATGATTGGAGACAGGAAATAATTGATTATTTACAGAATCCATCGCAATCCGTTTCCAGGAAACTTCGGTATAGAGCTACTAAGTATGTGTTGCTTGATGGAGAATTATATTATCGGACTTTTGAAGGGGTTCTGTTGAGATGCCTAAATTTGGAAGAAGCTAAAGTCGTTATGTGCGAAGTGCATGAGGGCATTTGTGAAACTCATCAATTGGCTCATAAGATGAAGTGGATATTGAGAAGAGTAGGATATTTTTGACCGACAATGCTGGAAGATTGCTTCAAATATTATAAAGGATGTCAAGATTGCCAAAAATTTGAAAATATACAGCGAGCACGAGCATCGGCTATGAATCCTATCATCAAACCATGGCCGTTCAGAGGATGGGGAATTGATATGATCGGCTAGGTTTATCCTCCATCAAGTAAAGGACATAAATTCATATTGGTGGTAACAGATTATTTTACAAAATGGGTGAAAGTAGTTCCATTGAAGAAAGTCACGTCCAAGGATGCGATTGAGTTTGTAAAAGAGCATATAATTTATCGGTTTGGAATTCCTCAGACGATAACTATCGATCAGGGATCTATTTTCGTGTCTGATGAGTTTCAACAATTTGCTGCCAGTATGGGAATTAAGTTACTGAATTCATCACTTTATTATGCTCAAGCTAATGGACAGGCAGAAGCTTCAAATAAGAGTCTGATCAAATTAATCAAGCGGAAGATTGATGAACAGCCGCGACGATGGCATACTACATTAGCCAATTCATTATGGGCTTATCGGATGGCATATCATGGGTCTACTCGGGTACCACCATACCAATTGGTATATGGGCATGAAGCAGTTTTGCCTTGGGAGACTAACATCGGCTCTAGGAGAATTTCTTTGCAAAATCAATTGACAGCCGATGATTATTATAACTTGATGACAGATGAACTCGAGGATTTGGTTCAGAGTCGATTAAGGGCGCTGGAAAGGATCAAGGAAAATAAAGCTAGGGCGGCTAGGCATTATAATAAAAAGGTGATGAATAAATCGTTTACTGAGGGAGATCTTGTATGGAAGTTGATTTTGCCGGTCGGGTCCAGAGATAGTAAATTCGGAAAGTGGTCACCTAATTGGGAAGGGCCCTATCGGATTAATCGTTGTGTACCTGGTAGTGCATATGTATTGGAAGATCTTGAGGGAACATAGTTTGCTAAAGCACTTAATGGGAATTATCTCAAGAAATACTATCCTAGCGTTTGGATTAACTCTTGAATCGGTTAGATGCAGCCGATTTCTAAATAGTTCAGAGCAAGAGCCGATGTTGTTACATCGCCTAAAGATAGCCGATATCAATTGATCAAGCGAAGATGGAGTATGATGAATGAATAACAGAGCTGATTAAGTTATATTACAGCAAAAGGTTAATCGGCATGTTTCAGAGAACCATCAAAGTCATCAATGTTAAGATTTACAAGAATTTTTGGATTGTTTCAATCGCGTGCAGGCGAATCTGGTCGATCTCACCAATGGCGTGAATGTCTTCTTCATCGGACCCCGGGATAGTCTTTATGTTCTTGTGCTGATGGACGACTTGACACACTGCTGCTGCAACTCTGGCTTCTTGATCTTGTATAGCTTGTGGCAGGCCGATGAGCTGGGATTCTGTTGTTTCGATGTCCTTGCGGATTTTTTCAAGTTCTGCCAGCAAATCGGCTTCCCTTTTCTTCAGCTGGTCCAGTTTGGATTGGAGTTCTTGAGGGGCAGCTACTATATCGTCAAGCTTTTTTTTTTCTGTTTGGGCTGACAGCCGATCGTTTTGGATATCTTAGACCATCTTCTGTTGATTAACACGATCAGCTATTCGCTGTCTGAGCTTGATGAGTTGGAATTTGTGGGATTCCAAATATGCTGCAGGGGTCAATGCGTCGATGAGCTCTTCGGGCAAATGATGCTCAATTTTCACAAATCTTGCCCGGATCGGCCTGTAGTCTTCCACAGGTGCTTCTTCCATTCTGACCACCATCGGGCAAAGAGTTTTGTGTTGGCAGTGCAGATCTCCACATTGGTGGCGGTGCCCAGAGGTAGAGATTCCGTTAGGGTCCGCATCCGATCATACTCTAAAGCACTGTTGACATTACCCCGGGTCTGAAGTTTGTCAATGAAGAATAGGTCGATGGGAAGTTGACCGAGGCCAAGTTGGTGGGAACCGACCGATGGATGATAAAATTCATAGGATGGTTGTTGCGATCGGCCCTGAGAAAAGCTAGTTGGCAGTAGGCAGGGGGTAATGGCTGATAGAAATATGATCTTGGATTCTTCATCGGCCAGCGCGTCAAGAGGATTGAACTTGAAGGGCATCTCAAATGATGCTGCATCATCATATGCGAACCAAAGTGTGGCATCCCTGGTGAAGCCATATAAAAACCTTTGAACCATTGGCTGAGTCCGACGGAGGTCATTTTGCCGCCAGGAAGGGCCAATGCAGCTTCGCCCACAGAGATACATCGGCGATAGATGGGTGCCTGTTCCTCTGTATGATCGGCTGGGAAGTTTAAATTGAGAAAGGAAGTCTCGGAGATTGCCTTGGATGTATAGATGTTGAGCCATAATTGCACAAACCACCAAGGACCCCCCAATATGGCCAACTGGCTAGCCAGCCGATAGCTTGACTGCCACCTGATGCAGCAGTTGATAAGTGGCGCCAAGAAGGTATTGCCCCAAGGGGACTTGTTTCCGATCGGCCAAGCATTCTACCAGGCACTGCATGTTGGTTGTTGGGCCGAGGGTTGCACCACCAAAAATGAATCGTTCTAACCACAAGTTCAAGAAAGCAACATGTTCCCGATCGTCGAATGGACCAGTTCCTTTGTTGTGGATTGATATATACTTGGACCAACCTCCGATGTTCTTCGTCTGAAGCCGATGAGTAGGCTTAAATTGGAGGTTGAGGGGGTCGATGTAACTTGTGGTGTTGAGGCAGGTGAGTATGGTTACATCTATCAAAGTTGGGGTCATCAGACCATGTCCAAATAGGTAAGCATTGAGGGCGTCTGACCAAAAGTATGAAGCTGATGCAAGCAGAGGTTCGTTCCTATCTATTTCGGCCAAGGAAAGGTTGATGCAGTGGCCGATATCTGATTCTTCCCAGAGAGTTTTCTTTGTGGCTGATACTCTGGTATACCAGTTCCTCCATCCGGGAAGCTCGCTAGGCCATGACCTGAAACTGTTGGTCCAGTTGCTAGCTAGCATAGCAGAGTTTTTGAAAGGGAGGCATTGGGTTTCGGCGTTGATGAAGTCTACAGGGTCCTTGCTACCCATAGGGCCATGATAGAAGAAGTTTGGATAATCGGCGGCCGGAATCAAAATCTGGTTTGTAAGGTTCTACGGTAAACAAGAACACGAAGAAGAACGGATGAAGATTGTGGTAGATTCAATCTATCTAAGTTACAAGGCAGAGAAGGCAATCAGACAAGGAGGTTACCTCTGGGACAGAGATTGCTGAAGCCATTGCGGAGGAAGAAGATGAGCGAAGACCGATGGCTGAGGAAGAAGATTACAGCGGTTCACTTGGATCGCCGGAGTTCGTCGAGGTCTCGGAAGAAGCGAGAGGGCTCTGGTGATGTGAAAGCGTAAAGAAAGGAGGCTAGGAAGGCGAAGCGGTTTATAGAGGTATGATGACCGGGCGGGAATCGAGGTCGTTGGCACTGTTTCAAACATTTAAGAAAAGTGGGCTACCTTGGGCTGCCTCGGTGTGAAAGGAATCTAGAAGCCCAGATGAAAGAATTTCAAAGTCTTATGAAAAAACTCCAAAATTGGGGGGCATGTGTTAACGCCAAAATTTGGTACGGTTCTTTATTAGATTCGATTAAGGGAGAAATCACAGTCAATTAGCGGGGATTAATCCAGAGGAAGCTGAGTTTGGGAAGGATCGTGAAGACCACGGGAAGGCAGTTAAAATCTTAACTGTAAATTAGGCAGAGATAATAATTTTTAGGAAACCTGATCTTGTGTCCGATCAGGGCTTGTTAATTTTCCTTTTATAGCTAGGAAACTCCTGTTTCGTATCCGATCAGGACTGTATCAACTCGGGGTATAAATATGTATGCCCGGGGACCATGTAAATCATATACAAATATCAATACAACTTCGGCGCATTGCCACCCTTTTTGACGGGTTCTTGCTTCTCGAGCCGGGCTGCATTGGTTAAGTTCGACCTCCTGCGAGAGGGTAAGTCTCGTTATCCCGGCTACCGTATCGGCTAGGACTTCCTCGGTTAGGTCCGATATTCTAGTCGGTTCACGGTAGTCGGCTTACCACGATATATATGTTCTGTCTACGGCTACATCAGTTAGGTTTGATCTCATAGTCCGAATAGATATATCACATCACACGTGCATAGATTTATCAGCTTACTGGGTGTAATTTATCGTCAGTTTGTGCTGCATCGGTTAGGTCCGACCTACTAAACTGTCAGCGATAAATTATTCCTGCTAGGTTGATATATTTTATGCAAGCATCTTATCGGAATGTATAGCCGATAAGTTATCCTATTTTACATCACGATTGCATTAGATCTATTGGCTCATCAAGGTTCTTTTATCGTTATTAATCTGTGCTGCATCAGTTAAGTTTGAACTACTAGATTGATAATAATAGATTTATCCTTGTTAAGTCGATGGATGTTTATGCAATGTTTTATCGGAGTGACTAGCTGATAAGTTATCTATTATTAAATATAGCCGATTGCGTTATTTTTATTTTATGAATTTACACTATCATCGGTTTTCCAGCCGATGCATATGTTCTATCAGCAGTCGGCTAGTTTATTATTTCATTATATTATCATCAATTCATTGCAGTTATCTTTTTTATGCCATCATCGGCTTCCAGTCGATGTATAAGTGCTATAGTCCATATCGGCTATCGGCCGATGAAACGAGTCCAAATCGGCTTCCAGCCGATTGGCTCACTGATCTAATACTCACCTTGTCAATTGCAGGGTCAAATTGACTGGCACGTGTACGAACCTCAAATTTAGGACCTACACTGGAGTTAAGCAAATCTCCTAGGCCTTCGCGTGTCTAGTACATCAAACCATATCATCGGCTCGTTCCCAACGTTGCCGGTGATTTTCGGTGACAACAAGCGGACAGGTAGTAAATTGCAGATATTTTAGAAATAAATATGCTCTGCCATGGCCATCATTGGTATACGTCATTTCGACACGTTAGATAAACCTAGCGTATAACTTTATTAGCGCCGTTGGGTTAGTTTGTAAAATGTAGAAATGGTAATGGTTTGACTCATACCTATAGCCTTTTTATGGAACGAATATTGATTAGTACAGATTAATAACTGTAGTGAAAATCTTTTTTGTCAACAGAAATAGCAAATAGAGTTGTATTCGCGATATATCACGGTGAAGGAAATGTTAGAGAAGGACAATATGGGGTAGATTTATCGGAGTTCAACGTAGCACAAAAGGGAATTATAGCTCCAGCTAAGAGAAGTTTTCCTGGAGTTTACAATTGGTTAATAAGGGGATTCGGAGTAGATCCTCAAGTAAATGCAATTACGGTGTATGCACTGGTTAGTTGGGCTGTGGAAGGTTTTTGGTGGAAATTGATGTCAATAGATTCGATGGCTAGCTGGGTATTTTTTGTGGAAAGTGCACTGCAGCGAGGATAGGCACCTAGCATCCTAGTGGTAGCGTATGACAGGGTCAGCATTGATCTGGCTGGTCCAAGTACAGCGGAAGGGCCCGATGAAACAAGGGAGCAAAATGAGGCAGAAGACGAGGGTGCCGGAGAGGAAGGAGGCTAAGAAGACATGGGACCGGGGGGGTTTGCAGATGAAGGGGAGAGACACCCAGGTCTAGTACAGGAGATGGAAATTAAAGACTCAGAACCTGAGCATATGGAGGATGATGATTCTTCGGAGGAAGATGTATACCCGGCAAAATAGGACAACGAGGACTTCTCCGGACTCGTTGTCTCAGAGGGGCACACCGTGCCATGGGAGTATCAACAGAATGAAGTGGTGCAAGGCGCTAGGTATGCCGAAAAAGCACAGTTGACAGAGGCTGTGAAGATGTGGGCCGTGTCACTTGGGAGGGAGTTCTGGGTATCAAAGTCCATTAGATCAGTGTACGAAGTGAAATGTACAAGTTCAAGCGATGGATGTCCATGGAGGATGTACGCATGCAGGAAGAAATATAACGACTATTAGTCCGTGTCAATCGTGACGGAGCACAACTGCCATCTTCCGGGTGTTTAGAAGTACCACATGAACATATTATCTGTATTCATCGCTTCAGAGCTGTATTATGCTGTTGTAGAGAACCTCCGGTTCGAGCCCAAGTCAATTATCAGGCGCATCGAGGAGAAGTATAAGTACACTATTACATATGCCAAGGCATGGAGGGCCAAACAGAAGATAATTGAAAGGAGATTCGGCAGTTTTGAAGCTTCGTACAATAATTTGCCTCGTCTACTGGAAACCATCTGTACGAGGAATCCTGGCAACTACTCCGAAATCAAAACTTTCCTATCGTTAGCAAATCCTGGGCATTGCTGTACAATGAAGGTGGAGCAAGGTACGGCATAATGACCACGAACCTTGCAGAGGTCTACAACTAGGTCATACGTGGTGTGAGGCAACTCCTCCTTGTTGCCATCGTGGAGTTCATCCTACATGGAACACAGACGTACTTCCATAATAGGTGCAGACAGAATGGCCCATCTATGGCCGATGGAAACCTTTGGTTTGGCACCAAAATGACAGAGTACCTTGAGGAGAAATGAGAGAAGGCAAGAGAGCACCGAGTCCACATGCAGGGTTTTAAAAATCCTTTTTAGTACAATTTTTTCTGTCATGAATAGAAATTCTGTTGGTTCGGACCAGAATTTCCGTTCAGTTCTGAGGTTGAATTTTGGTTCTGTTTTCCAACTTTAACGGAACTTCCGTTGATCTTGAGTGTAAATTCCGTTGTGCCTCTCTGCTAACAACCTTAAACGGAACTTTCTTTAAAGTTTACCGGAAATTCCAATCAAACGGATATTCTGTCATACTATTACGGAATATCCATTGTTTGCAGATTGCTTCCGCTTTAGTTCAAATTTTTCATGTCCATATTCAGCCCCTCTAGGCTTGATCCCACCCTTTAGATCTGACCTTTCACAAATATTTACAACGGTACTCCGTCCTGTCTGTACCATTTTAAAAGGACAAACCAATTTCGGTGCATACTATGTGCGAGTACGGACCACCTTTACTTGCATAATATAGGCCCCGCGTGCGCCACATTGCGACAAGCGAGCTTTCGGCGCGTCGCTTTAGTCATGCGTCGTCACAGGCATTCTGAATACATGGTCAGCCACTTCAACCGCTTTTTGCATATGCATGTCCCTTATATTTTGACATGTACGTCTCATAGGGAAATAGACGCACGACAACCTATATAAAAGCACCATCATAGTAGCAGAGGGCCTTCACCCAGCCCCTTGGAGCACGAACAACGTCTAGAGCTAGAAGGGGCAGACTGGAGAAATCGACCTCTCGGACTATCGCGATGAGAGGATCGTCCAACGTGCGCTTGTGGTGATTGTTGCCAGGTTGTCAGGTCGAGAAGGCCAGGAACTCTGCGACGCAAAAGCTTTGTTTGTCCGAACATTCTTGACGACGATATCGATGTAAGTTCAAGCCGCACCTTACTTCCTGCAGATAGTTTACCTTCACCAAACGTGACGAATTTACTAATCAAACTCGTCCCACAGGATTCTCCAAGGAGGTGTCAATTCAGACAATGGATTGACAATTTCACGCCGTCAGATCTATCACTGCACTGGAACATGCAACCAGAATCACCAGCCGACTACAGCCTGTCTAGATCGTACCATGAACGAATCGCCCGCTTTTCTAGGAACCGGTGACTAGAACGAGCGGATACATTGTACTGCTCACAAGTTATATCCGTTGTTGTATTTCGTACTATGGGTGTCGCATTCATCATGCCGCAATGCAAATGGCTCGCATCTAGCTAATATCACTATGCTTTTGTACGTGCACTGCGTTAAGTATCGACCGAGTGGATCACGAATAATACAATATATCGTCTCTCAATATCGAATTAAAAATCATTCAGTATGTACATTGCGCAAAAATTTAGGAAAAAAATTCATAGGCCCTAACATTCTGTTCGTCTGGGGCTCCTAAGCCCCTCACGTAAAACGGACCGACCTATTACCATGTCATTAATTAAGTATTACCGAAAATAAACTTGAAAAAATGATCAGTACGATTTTACAAACCAATGTCCACCATCGTCGGATTATAAAAAAAACTTCAAAAAACATACCCTAAACCACGATTATAACTAAATTTTGTGAAGCGTGTAGGTGAAAGACGGGGAGGAGTGGATTGCGAGTGCTGATCCAGACATACGAGGAGTGGAATGCGAGTGGCGATCCGGAAATACCCTCAGTTTGACAAGTTTTCTTCACGACGTGAACAATCTATGATATTTAGTTTTTTTAACATCGACCCAATAAATGCAATGTCACAATAAATAGAATTTAAGAATCTAATTTTGAGAAATAAATTTTTAAAATTTTTGGGGTTAAAAATTAGCAAGAAAATGAGGCAGAAAAATTAGCAAGAAAATTTTCAAATTTGGTAATTTGCAAATGGCTGCAGGGTGCCGAACGCAAAAATACATTCGCCGCCCTAGGGGACGGCGGCGAATGCATTTTTGCGTTCGGCCCCCTGCAGCCATTCGCCGCCGTGGCCCAGGGTGGCAATGCCACGTGGCCCCCGGCCCGCTGACGCCGTGGGCCGCCGTCACTGCCTGGTGACGCCGCCGTGGGCCTCGGCCATTTGCCGCCCTGGGCCAAGGCGGTTTTTAAATGCCGCCCTAGCCCACGGCGGCAAGAGTGTATTTCTGAAAAAAAAATTAAAATTTAGTTTTGTAAATTAAAAAATAAATTAAATTATTAACAGTAAAAGGACGTGACATTTCATTGCCAAAGGAAAGCCCACCTTGACGCCGGCCAGGAATCTAGTGGGCTGTAGGCCGCAGTGGAATAAGCCCAATTCATCAATCCACTCTCTCGCTACCTCCGTTGTAGTCAGCTGGGCCCACGTGCCCACGTGACAGTTAGATGTGGCTTGAGCGAGCAAATTGCTGAGGAGAGAATTTTTGAATTTAAACCTTTTATTTCGTGAAAAAAATAGATTTTACTAAATAATAGAAAGAAATCATAAGCAACTATAGTATAATTATAATTGTAAACACTTTCAACTAAAAAGGTACTACCTCCATTTCCTCCATTCCAAAATACGTGTTTTGTCCTTCTGTTACACAAATCTTAATGTGATCTATATTTTTTTCCTACGCCCGCCCAAATCTAAATGGGATTCTCGAAATTAAAAATTATAATATAGTTATAGTATAGTTACAGTATAATTACACTACAATTATACTAAATTACATTTAAAAGTTTTAAAAAACTTATGATGATATTTTAGATACTCCCAGATATCTTTTCAATTTAAACCTACAAGCCAAGACATAGTAGATGCACGACAAGAAGACAAATTGTGCTGATTAAAAATATTGAATATACATACATACATACATACATACATATACTAGTTGGGTGCTCGTGCATTGCAATGGAAAAAAATAACATCGACTATAACTCAGTATTCATGTCAAATGGCTTAAATCTTCATCCGAATGAATACCCTTGTATCGATACGGCTCCATTGCATAACCACACAAAATTATAAACGTTACTCAAGAAAATAGGTAAGATGACATGAACAAATGTTTAAATTATAATAGAAGACATAGCGAATCCAAATTTTCTTACAAGCATATCAGCTAGAGATAACTTAAGCATAGGGTTGACATCTATTTGTAGCAAGGAACTTAGTTCTTAGCCAAACTATGAACTACTGCTTCCTACATGGTGAGTCGAGTTTGCTCTCCAAACATACCTACGATACGATGTTCTTTCTCTTCAAACATAAACACGACTTACATATGTGCCTATAAAAAAGCTCAATTGAAAATTAAACAACCATACCATGTTGTCCTCATATTGCGGTAGATTACACAACATTGGCTAGCACACAATTCATCACAAACTGGGAGCAATCTTTAGGATCCTTCCCCCTCGTCTCACCTCCATGATGGGTTTAGGAGGGGATGCAACCGGGGATCTGAGAGGTGAAGGCGGCGCGGGGAGGATGAATGATGATGAATCATGGTGAATGGCCGCACACTTATCCCTCGCCACCGCCTCCTCTTTCCTCTCCATACATTCTGATCCAAACAGTAGCCTTCCTTCCATCTCCTTCCCCACCACCTCCGCAACCTTGTGGGCAAAGCTGGTGGATGAGGCCTTGGCGGCACGGAGGTCCATGAACTTTTGTATTTGTAATGGTCCATCTGTAATTCTACACGGATAAAGCCTATATTAGATACTCATACTAAAACTACATTGATTTATCAATTCACTTTTGCTTATGAACCAGAATAGAGCAAGCACACACGCCTAACAGGGGGCAAATATGATCACTGTACAATTCAATTTAGTTTGAATAGTGTACCTTGGCAAACGCAGTGAATGTTCCAATATTTCCCAAATTAGTTATAGTCGATCTGCCGGGGCAAATCAAAGGTCAGAAAAATCGTGTAACAGACAGCACTATAAGTTGAAGATGGCAACCAAAAGAAAAAACAAGAGCTTACTGTGTAAAATCACTTAGCTCCTTGGTCTTTGTGTGTTGATGGCCACGATAGTGTACCTCGGTGGACACTGGTAGGCAGAAATAATTCCAAGTAGAGCAAGGCATAGTGGCAATGAATTAGGTTGCAACAGTGTCAATGAAAAGACAATGGATTAAAAGGGATCATGCAGCGGAACTGACATCAATGTAGCATTATTTTCAGGAATCAAAATGTTACCTCCATTGGTGATAAATGTACTCCCTACCCTAAAAACAGGGATTAACCATTATCTTTGTTTCAAAATTCTGTGTAACTCTGTTCAGTTTTCAAGGGCTAGAAGATTCAATCCTAGTTTCTAAATGAAATCAACCAACATGAGTCAAAAGGATGATTGTGGTTAGGGTGAGGTTACAGTAGAAATATGAATATGACAATACATAGTACTGGGTAAAGGATCACTACTAAAACATAGCAACAATAAGGTATTAATTTCTATCTAGGATTTAACCAAAAAAAGAAAGAAATAATATCCAATCACCTATGTATTAGCCACAGCATCCTCCTAGCATTAATTCTATGTATTTTTCGAGCATATTTCCAAAGATTCCAGAAACAGTTGGATTGTCCAAACCTGATTTCATTAATCAAAGACCATATGAATCTCTAAATTACATGGTACAGGTAATTGACAATGATGGTGTATTCATCTTAAAGATTCTACCATCAGTAGTGATAAGTTAATTAAATTTTAGCAACCTTCCTCGTATCTTCAGTAATCAACAATACTCCCTCCTTTTTTTTATACGGCAATGGCTAGTTTAAATTGAACTAACCAACGTCATATAGATAAACATGGAGATAGTACAATTTAGGTCTATATAACTAAAAAATCTAATGCAGTAAGCACAATGATTCAGCGAACAAAATGGACACATTAACTTCAGGTTTTATTTTCAGTATATTGGCATTGAAAGGTATCATGGCAACTAGCCCTCAACTGCCTAGAGAAGCGTATATTGGCTTGTCTGCAATGAATAGTATGTTTTTTATGCTTTGGCACTCCATATGAATTCATCAGGTAAGAACAGAGCTAAAATAGTGAATCAATACTTTCTGACTAACAAAGGTAAAAATATTCAAAAGGTACAAATTAGCCAAGCACAATTTATACATTGCGATGTTGCTACTTTCTATAGCAAAAATTATGATCTAACTGAAATTGATCACAAGTAAGAGGTGAAACTGTAAGTAAAGAGATTCACTGCCAAAGCATTGCATTCTTATATAAAAATAACAAAATACCTTATTTATCAGAACCGCAAAACAGAAATAGTTTCAAGAAAATGGAGAAATCGCAGATCTTGATCTCCTGTTTTTAAGCGGAATTTGAAATTATTTGAGTTTTTCTTCAGGAGAAAATGTAAGCATACATACAAATCAACAATCCTGAAAATAAATTAAGATGAGCATATTACTTCACTATATTACACTTAAACACAGATATGGAAAACTTCAATTATGAAGGGATGCGATGTGAGAAAGTGATAGAGTAAATAAAAAAAATCCAGCAAAAGCTTCAAATAAACATGGCTGCATTCGCCAATAAATTAAGAACCCAACCAAGAATGCAAGAATCGAATTAACATGGCTGCATTCATCAAGATTGGTGTTACTTGATAATTTGGAGGTATCAGTATGGCATTTGCACCATTAATCCCAGACCTGTCATAACAAGGTCCGACTAATCTGTATTAAGCTGTTAGCTTCAGCTGAATGCACAAAAACATCTGTTCTTTCTACATGTGATACCATAGTCCATAGCTTGCTACCATCAAACTTCCAATTAAAGTAGTAGATGTTTAGCATTGTCACATGTTGAACCGAACTGTGGCAGTTGAGTAAGCCATCTGATATGAGGTAGTGGACAGCTAACGATTAATGAACAAGGTAAGAAATATTACCTCTTATAAGGAGGAAAGTAAAGATGCTAGCAACGCCTTATGCTGAAGCAAGTCGACCTTTGCTCTTACAGTGCCGGACAGGTAGAAGGTGTCACAGCCCTAGATTTAATTCCAGATAATTAGAGTTATGCCAAATTATCATTAGAGTGCACAATTTTTTTTTGCATTACCATTTCATGCTAGATAAATTTTTGCCCTAATTAAACCTAAATCGGCAAAAACCAAACACTTCTAAAAAGTGCATCAAATTGAACAGAAGTGCATATGGGTGATAATTTATTCAAATAATAGTTTATTTATCATGAATTAATATAATTTTTTAGAATTTAATTCATTAGTTTAGACCCCTTAAAAATTCAAACAAGTTTCAGCCAGGGTTGTGTGCTTTGAATTTTTGTGAGCAAACCATTTTGAATTTTGTGTGAAATTTCCAAAAATGGAACCTAGGTAGCATGGGCTAACTATAAAAAAAATCACCATATTTTAACACCACACTTGCTTGGTCAACTTGATTTTTAAAATGAAGGGATGGAAAATAAACCTGAAAACTCTCGAAATAGCCTAAACCCCTTTTGTACGTGGTTTTATACACATCTCCCTCATGTTTCCACAGATCACCACACCCTGGACCCACATGGCAGAGACTCTAGCTCGCCCAGCCCCCTGTCCAGCCAGCTCGCGAGGTGGGGAACGCGCCAGTTTGGCTTGGAGCTCGGTCAACGCGTGTGCTCAGCATGCTTGCATGTCCACGATCTCCTCTCGCCCTCTAAGTCTCTCAGCTAGCTCCCTCATCCTCACAACTCCACCACAAAGCTGAGAAACCAAGGAGGGAGAGCTTCTCTGGCTCTCTTTCTTCTCCATCTCTCTGCCGGCCGCCGGGAAGAAGGTCGCGGCCACCGCCAATGAGCCGACGTCGCCACCATCTCTTTTCCGTTCCCTACTCACCTTTGGACGCCGTAGCTCTTGTCCTGATCTTGCCTCTTGTCTTGCAGCCAATCTACGGGAACGTGAGCCTCGCCATTGCTGTCCGTGGCTGCGCTCCAGTGCCGCCACCGGCATCAACTCACTGTTCCGGTCGCCTTAGAGAAGTCCTGGCCAAACCCTCGCACCACCAACTTCTCCTCGACCTCCGTAGCCAAACGTCCAAGAATCGAGCCCCAACAAAGGAGATCGACCATTGCCTTCCTCAACTCCGACCGAAGACCTCACCATCAATTCCGTCGCCCTCGGTAGGTTATAGTTCGATTCCTTGCATAGGGACCATCCATGGGAGACCTCTAACATGATGGATATCCTCCCATGGCAGCATATCAACCGGAGCAAGCTGCCGTTGTGAGCTAGGAAGTTTTCGCTATCACCGGGATGTCTCCAACCTTGCCGCTGCTGTACTGATCTCGCCGAAACCCGTGCGATCTTCGGTGAGCATCCTAGAAGCATTAGGACGCCCATGCATGCATCCATTTAGACCAAATCGAACCGTAACTCCACTTTCACCTATAGCCTGAACTGCACTGCCGCCCCGCCTAGCTACGGTCACCTCTGGGCATGGTAGTGCCACCATTAGGTGCACAAGGGAGTCCTCTACATTTTATCTTTTGGCCGCGTCGTGAAATTCCCCTCGATTCGCCGCCGGCAAGGCCAAATACGGCCGCCGTGCTTGCTGCCCTGTTCTGTCCAGACCTAGAGACTTCATGTTTAGAAGAATCAAAAGTCTAGGTACTATCTTGTAAAATATACAGTGCATGACATGTGGGCCAAGGACTATTTTGCAATAACTAAATACTTCGTGTACTCTTTACAAACTCTATTTTACACACGCGGGAGAGTGCGGGTTGGTTTTCTAGAATATGAGGGGCTTAAGTGCAAAATGTGTAACGACCCGCTTTCCTTTTCCCTGTTGTAACTGGTTTTCTGGATCTTAATCTTTTCCTATCCTGTCAGCTGTGCCTCCGTTTTCCCTCTCCCCGGCCAGCCGACTACCTTCTCTCTTGTGCCGAGTAGAGTTGCTACTCAGTCCTTGTATCCTGCCCTTATCCTTGTCTTACTCGGACCTCTTTGCTGCCGAGTGAGCACGGTGATGTGGCCGACTACCTTGTTGAGACCTGTTGCTTCTTTGTCCCCCGAGTTGCACCCACCCGTTGGACGCCGACTACCGAAGTAGTGAAGAATCAATCTTCACCTAACCGCAGTATCGCTTGGACCAGTGGTCAGTCCGAAGCCCGGTCAGTGAGATTTCTCCAACCTGTCCTAGCCTTGACCTTAATGTCTCATCGCAGCTACAGTGCCTGCCAACTCCTCTGACCAGTTGGACTCCAAAGTCACTTCCTGTCATATCCCAGTCAATTCATCTTGACTTCCTTGCTCCACCCGTTGCCCAGCTCCACCGTGCCTCAACCTTGCACGTCGGCTATATATATATGGCCAACCGTGCCACCTTCTTCCTTTGTTTTGCAAACCGGCCAGCTCTAGCTCTGCTAAGTTTTCATCCTCTCAAGCTTTGGAGCTCTGTCGCCTGGTTCGCAAGCCTGGTTCAGCCGACTGCCCCCTTTTCTGCAGCCGACTACTTCTTGATCCTTTTTCTTGGTGTTTTACTTCTCCTGCTTATCAGTGTTTCTTTTTGCTTGTTCAGAACCTGAACCGGTGGACGATCCCGAAGCCACCTTCGCCGAAGAAGACCCCTCCTTGGAACAAGGCAAGCCTCTTTGATCATATTGTTTCCCATATATGCAAAACTATGTTGTTTGGAAAATATATGCATGCTTAGTTTACACCTTTTTAAACTGTTGGCCTCGGTTTTGCAAGCGCAACCGATGGACCCGCCCAGTAGTAGCACTTATTTGGTAGGATGTTGTTATATTTCCCCCTTGAAGAGCCCCACAAATGGCACGCTAGCATCCTATCTGAGGATACGATGCCGAGTAAAATGGCTTAGCTCTGCAACGTTGTTTGTCGTTGGGAAAAATGATGGGTTTTACTAAACAGTTTGGAAAACCCGATACCTTGTGTATCGGCGCGTTTTGTGAAATAAAGGAAAGATTTGTGAAAATCTTGATGTACAGAGACAGTGCCTGTGTGGCTTGGCTATGTATTATCATTAAGGATCGATTCCCATGGCGTAGATTTGTTTGCCAGTGATTTGTGAAAAGTGTTTGATGGAAAGGGAACCGTGACCTGAGTTTGCCGAGTAACCAAACGGAAGGCCTGTGTGGCCAGAAACGGATCTGTGTGGTCCGGGGTGTTAAGCACCATAAACAAGTGTATGAAAAGTAAACAGGATGAAGATCATGCTCCCGGGTTGTAGCCAGGGCAGCAAAGTTTAAGCCCCCGGGTTGTAGCCAGGGCGGCAATTCAGTCTTCGGGTTGTAGCCAGAAGACGGTGATGAGCACGCTCCCGGGTTGTAGCCAGGGCAGCAGTGTTTTAGCTAGCTGGTTGTAGCCAGCCTAGCGGGCATTTAGTGCCATGATCATGCTCCCGGGTTGTAGCCAGGGCAGCGATGATGAGCCCCCGGGTTGTAGCCAGGGCGGCCGATAGCTAGCTGGTTGTAGCCAGCCTAGCGGGCATTTAGTGCCATGATCATGCTCCCGGGTTGTAGCCAGGGCAGCGATGATGAGCCCCCGGGTTGTAGCCAGGGCGGCCGACTAGCTAGCTGGTTGTAGCCAGTGTAGCGGGCATCAAGTGCCACAGCTGAGATTTGGTTGTAGCCGAGTCTCAGGGTCAACGAGTGGTTGTAGCTACTCGGGAGATAAAGGACCAACAAATGCAAAGTAAAAGATAATAAGAACATGTATGATTATGCTTGATTCTTTAAGTGGTGAGTTGTTGAAAAGCAACTTGCGGAATGGATGGAGGCGTGAGCCTCTGTCCGCCAACTAAAATTTGGAACTCACTAGTGTTTGCAAAGAAAAGAGTTTAATAAGGCAGTCTTTCGCAAAGGAAACCCTTAGCTCTTCTTGTCTAACCAACATGGCATCATTCCCGGCTTGCTGAGTACGAAAGTACTCACCTTGTTCATATATATGTATAGTAGGTTTTGGAGTGGAAGACGAAGATCCGACTGCTGCCGAGTTCCTCCAAGACCAGGCCGACTACGAAGACCTCTGAAGGTTTCGAGCCTAGTTCCCAACCGAGCCTGTGGAGTAGTTTTTGTCCAGCTTCCGCCCTGTTCTGCTGTTTCGCTAGTTTACCAGTTGATTATTTTGCCCATCCCGGGTCTGTCCTGGATGGATCTCCTTGTACGTATATGTAAGTACTCTGTTTATGTATTATTGTAACTCTGTGTTGTATCATTGTTGTGCGTACCCGACTACTGATCCTGGGATCGGGTGCCTTATGCACATGGTGGCCTTCCACCTAGTCGGGAGGCGCCACAGCGGTGGTATCAGAGCAAAAGGTTGGCCCTAGGAACGAAACCCCACCCGTGTAGATGTCTTTGAGGATCTTATTTTGAAAACTATACTATTTGCAAAAGACTAGGACTTGTCTGGGTACCTCTCTCTGCTTTGTAGAATTTGGAAATGTTTCTAAACTCTTGGCTATTTCCCTACCTTGGGTTCCTGCGCAAGCTCTTAGGTTCCAGTGCCCCATCTGTCATCTTTTCGTTGAGGCTGGGTTCCCGAGTATATTCCTTGTTCTGCTGCTTGAATCCATCTTGCTAATCTTGTTGCTCCTTCATCTGTTCCATCGGTTTGGTTGCCGATATCCTTGCTGAGCCCCTCTTCCTTTGGTTGCCCTTTTCTAGGACCAGATGGCAGAACGTCAGCGCCGTGCCGTCCGTACCCCGGCCCGCTTGGGTTTTGAAGACCAAGGTCCAGTCCGCAACAACCTGCTTACTGCCGCGGAGGAACAAGAAGTGGAGCAGACCCACGATCGGATGTCAGGAAGTGGCCGTGCAGCCGGCCTTGGTACCTTCGACGCTGCAACAGCAAACCCTGGAGGATTGCCTCAACCTCCTCACCTTCCAGCAGACCCCCAGCAGCTTATGGCCATCCAGACCCAGATCTTGCAAGGCATTGCTCAGAATCTGGCCGCAATGCAGCCTCTTCTCCATCAAGCTCGACCAGAACAAGTCAGTAGCCGCTCCAAACTTGCCGACTTCATGAGGTCCCGTCCAGCCGAGTTCTCGCAGACCGCTGAGCCAATGGAGGCTGACGACTGGCTGAAGGATATGGATAGAAAGCTGAACCTAGTGCAGTGCACACCCACGGAAAAGACCCAGTTTGCTGCACATCAACTTCGTGGTTCCGCAGCTGACTGGTGGGAAAACTACTGTGCTGCCCATCAAGATGCCGCCAACATCGCCTGGCCCGAGTTTGCGGAAGCCTTCAGAGATGCACATGTCCAGAAGGAGTAATAGACATCAAGAGAGAAGAGTTCAACAACCTCAAGCAGGGACATTCCAGCATCAGCGAGTACCTGAGCAGGTTCAACCATCTAGCTCGCTATGCACCAGAGGACGTGAACACGGACAAGAAGAAGATCAGAAGGTTTCTGAAAGGGATGAATGTGGCAATGAAGGTCCAGCTTCTTGCCCATGACTTCCCTACTTTCCAGCACATGGTTAACAGAGCCTTAGTGGTTGAAGATGCGAGGAAGGAGATCGACGTTTTTCGCAAGCGCAAGGCCTCCCAGATGCAGTCTCGTAGTGGTCCGAGTTCTAGGCCCTATCTCCCCAGTCCTTCCCGTCAGTTTGCCCCATCCCAGTTTCAAGAGCGGGTGTTTCGCCCGTCTGTTTCTCGCCCGACTTCTTCTGTTCAGTCCCAACCCCTCAGTGCAAATACCGGTGCAAGTCGCCCTACCTCAGCCGGCCTTCAGCGGAAGAGTATTCCGAGTGCCCCAGGAAGCCGATGGTACAACTGCAACGAGTTGGGTCACTTCGCCCGACACTGTCCCCAGAGGCAAGACCCTGCAGTCCCTGGACGCCCTAACGCCAGCACTTCAAGAGCCCCTGTGTTCAGTCGAGGACAGCCGACTACACATACTAATGGATCTGCCTCCCGTGCCCCTCCGACCTTTGGACGTGACCGAGTCAATCATATCCAGTCGGAGACAGCCCGAGAAGCTTCAGATGTGGTAATGGGTACGTTTCTTGTCAACTCCGTACCTGCAGTTGTTCTGTTTGATTCTGGAGCATCGCATTCCTTTATTTCTCAATCTTTTGTGGATAAGTATGGTTGGGATGTTCGAGGTCTTAGTATACCTATGGTCATACACTCCCCTGGCAAGGAGTTTAGGTCAGACCAATCTTGCCCTGGAGTTACCTTGGTAATTAAAGGAGTTAGTTTCTCAGCCAACCCCATTGTCCTGGAATCACAAGGCTTGGATTTGATTCTTGGCATGGACTGGTTAGCTAAGCATAAGGGCCGAATAGACTGTGCAACTAGCACCATAACCCTGCAGTGCCCTTTTGGACAAGAAGTGAAGTTTGCCTCCCTTGGAGACCCTAAGAACCGACCCCTCCTGAGCTCCATGCAAATAGTCCTTTGGAAGAAGTGCCGGTGATCAATGAGTACCCTGATGTCTTCCCAGACAGTTTACCGGAATGCCCCTGATAGAGAGATTGAATTCTCTATAGAGTTGCTACCCGGCACAGCACCATATCCAAGAGACCCTATAGAATGGCGGCTAATGAGTTAGCCGAAGTGAAAAAGCAGATAGAAGAACTTGAGAGCCTAGGTTTTGTGCGACCTAGCACATCACCTTGGGGAGCTCCAGTGCTCCTAGTGGAAAAGAAGGATAAGACCAAGAGGATGTGCGTTGATTATCGCGCACTGAATGGAGTAACCATCAAGAATAAGTATCCTCTACCAAGGATAGATGATCTGTTCGACCAGCTGCAAGGAGCTAAAGTTTTCTCTAAGGTTGACTTGAGATCAGGATACCACCAATTGAAGATCAGATCTGAAGATATACCCAAAACAGCTTTCCTGACCCGATATGGATTATATGAGTATACGGTGATGTCCTTCGGACTCACTAATGCTCCAGCTTTCTTCATGAGTCTTATGAATAAGGTATTCATGGAATATCTCGACAAGTTTGTCGTGGTATTTATGGATGATATCTAATCTTCTCCAAGGACGAGCAAGAACATGTTGGACATTTGAGAATGGTTCTAGGAAAGTTAAGAGAGCACCAGTTGTTTGCCAAGTACTCGAAGTGTGAGTTTTGGCTAGACCGAGTTGCTTTTCTCGGGCATGTGGTCACTGCCCAAGGAGTAGAAGTGGACCCGGGGAAAGTGAGAGACGTGCTTTCTTGGAAATCCCCGACTACGGTCACGGAAGTGAGAAGTTTCCTAGGTTTGGCTGGTTATTATCGGAGATTCATTGAAGGGTTTTCAAGGATTGCCAAACCCATGACAGAATTGCTAAAAAAGGAAAAGAGGTTTGAATGGAGTGACGCTTGTGAGAAAAGTTTCATGGAGTTAAGGAAAAGGCTGACTACCCCACCCGTGTTGATCCTTCCGGATATCAGGAAAGACTTTGAGGTATACTGTGATGCATCCCGACTAGGCATAGGCTGTGTGCTTATGCAGGAAGGAAGAGTGGTTGCGTATGCCTCAAGACAGTTAAGACCCCATGAGCTGAACTACCCGACCCATGACCTAGAGTTGTCAGCAGTAGTGCATGCCTTGAAGATATGGCGACACTACCTGGTTGGAAACCGGTGTGAAGTATACACCGATCATAAGAGTCTGAAGTACATCTTCACTCAGACGGAGCTTAATCTCAGACAAAGAAGATGGCTTGAGTTGATTAAGGATTACGAGCTTGGAATACATTACCACCCTGGCAGGGCAAATGTTGTTGCCGATGCCCTCAGTCGGAAAGTCCATTGTAATGCCATCTTGACCCCGCCCCTTCAACCCGAGCTAAGTCGAGAGCTGGAAAAGCTAAGGATAAATATGGTCAAGCCAGGAACGCTGGCGACTTTGCTGATTCAGCCTACCTTGGAGGACCGGATCAGAGAAGCTCAAAAAGTAGATGAAAAGATTGTATCTCTAAAGGAAAGCATGACCCAGGGAAAAGCCCCCGAGTTCTCCATCGACAGCAAAGGAACTGTTTGGTTTTGGGAACGCATTTGCGTGCCCGACAGAAAGGAAATCCAAGACTTGATCTTGAGAGAAGCCCATGAGTCCGCTTATTCCATCCACCCAGGAAGTACCAAGATGTACAAGGATATTAAGGATCATTACTGGTGGCCTGGAATGAAGCGAGATATTGCCGAGTATGTCGCAGTTTGTGACATTTGCCAAAGGGTTAAAGCAGAGCATCAGAAGCCAGCAGGATTGCTTCAGCCCTTAAGGATACCCGAGTGGAAATGGGAAGAAATAGGAATGGATTTCATCGTTGGATTACCTAAGACCCCGGCAGGACATGATTCCATCTGGGTAATAGTGGATCGACTGACTAAGGTCGCCCACTTTATCCCCGTCAAGACAACCTACCCGGCCAAGAAGCTAGCCGAGCTGTATCTGACCAAGGTTATCTGCCAGCATGGAGTCCCAAAGAAGATAGTGTCTGACCGAGGAGCTCAGTTCACCTCCCACTTTTGGCAAAAGTTGCATGAGACAATGGGCACTAACCTGAATTTCAGTACCGCATATCACCCCCAGACGGATGGGCAAACCGAGAGAGTCAACCAGATCGTGGAAGATATGCTAAGAGCATGTGCCTTGGATTTTGAAGGAACCTGGGATCTCTGTCTGCCTTATGCCGAGTTCTCCTACAATAACAGCTATCAAGCCAGTATCCAGATGGCCCCCAATGAAGCTCTATATGGACGCAAGTGTAGAACCCCACTCTGTTGGACAGACGTAGGAGAAAAGATGGTTTTTGGACCAGACATTTTGAAAGAGGCAGAAGAGCGAGTTAAGGTTATCCGAGAGCGCTTGAAGACAGCCCAAACCCGGCAGAAGAACTATGCAGATAATCGGAGACGAGAGCTCGAGTTTCAGATAGGAGACCATGTGTATCTCCGAGTATCACCCCTACGAGGAACAAAGAGATTTGGAATGGGTGGAAAGCTAGCGCCTCGCTATATCGGACCTTACCCTATCGTCGACAGACGCGGAGTAGTGGCGTATCAACTGAGGTTACCCGAAGAACTCTCTGACGTCCACGACGTGTTCCATGTGTCCCAGTTGAAGAAATGTCTTCGCATCCCAGAAGAGCAAGTTCCGTTGGAAGAGATCAACGTACAACGCAACCTTACATACAAGGAACGCCCTATTCGGATTTTGGAGACAAGGGACAGACATACAAGACGAAAGGCAATCAAATTCTGCAAGGTGCAATGGAGTAACCATTCTGAAAACGAAGCTACATGGGAACGAGAAGATCGCCTTCAAGCTGAGTACCCGGAGCTCTTTGCCAAGTAGCCGAATCTCGGGACGAGATTCTGTTAAGTGGGGGAGGTTTGTAACGACCCGCTTTCCTTTTCCCTGTTGTAACTGGTTTTCTGGATCTTAATCTTTTCCTATCCTGTCAGCTGTGCCTCCGTTTTCCCTCTCCCCGGCCAGCCGACTACCTTCTCTCTTGTGCCGAGTAGAGTTGCTACTCAGTCCTTGTATCCTGCCCTTATCCTTGTCTTACTCGGACCTCTTTGCTGCCGAGTGAGCACGGTGATGTGGCCGACTACCTTGTTGAGACCTGTTGCTTCTTTGTCCCCCGAGTTGCACCCACCCGTTGGACGCCAACTACCGAAGTAGTGAAGAATCAATCTTCACCTAACCGCAGTATCGCTTGGACCAGTGGTCAGTCCGAAGCCCGGTCAGTGAGATTTCTCCAACCTGTCCTAGCCTTGACCTTAATGTCTCATCGCAGCTACAGTGCCTGCCAACTCCTCTGACCAGTTGGACTCCAAAGTCACTTCCTGTCATATCCCAGTCAGTTCATCTTGACTTCCTTGCTCCACCCGTTGCCCAGCTCCACCATGCCTCAACCTTGCACGTCGGCTATATATATATGGCCAACCGTGCCCCCTTCTTCCTTTGTTTTGCAAACCGGCCAGCTCCAGCTCTGCTAAGTTTTCATCCTCTCAAGCTTTGGAGCTCTGTCGCCTGGTTCGCAAGCCTGGTTCAGCCGACTGCCCCCTTTTCTGCAGCCGACTACTTCTTGATCCTTTTTCTTGGTGTTTTACTTCTCCTGCTTATCAGTGTTTCTTTCTGCTTGTTCAGAACCTGAACCGGTGGACGATCCCGAAGCCACCTTCGCCGAAGAAGACCCCTCCTTGGAACAAGGCAAGCCTCTTTGATCATATTGTTTCCCATATATGCAAAACTATGTTGTTTGGAAAATATATGCATGCTTAGTTTACACCTTTTTAAACTATTGGCCTCGGTTTTGCAAGCGCAACCGATGGACCCGCCCAGTAGTAGCACTTATTTGGTAGGATGTTGTTATATTTCCCCCTTGAAGAGCCCCACAAATGGCACGCTAGCATCCTATCTGAGGATACGATGCCGAGTAAAATGGCTTAGCTCTGCAACGTTGTTTGTCGTTGGGAAAAATGATGGGTTTTACTAAACAGTTTGGAAAACCCGATACCTTGTGTATCGGCGCGTTTTGTGAAATAAAGGAAAGATTTGTGAAAATCTTGATGTACAGAGACAGTGCCTGTGTGGCTTGGCTATGTATTATCATTAAGGATCGATTCCCATGGCGTAGATTTGTTTGCCAGTGATTTGTGAAAAGTGTTTGATGGAAAGGGAACCGTGACCTGAGTTTGCCGAGTAACCAAACGGAAGGCCTGTGTGGCCAGAAACGGATCTGTGTGGTCCGGGGTGTTAAGCACCATAAACAAGTGTATGAAAAGTAAACAGGATGAAGATCATGCTCCCGGTTGTAGCCAGGGCAGCAAAGTTTAAGCCCCGGGTTGTAGCCAGGGCGGCAATTCAGTCTTCGGGTTGTAGCCAGAAGACGGTGATGAGCACGCTCCCGGGTTGTAGCCAGGGCAGCAGTGTTTTAGCTAGCTGGTTGTAGCCAGCCTAGCGGGCATTTAGTGCCATGATCATGCTCCCGGGTTGTAGCCAGGGCAGCGATGATGAGCCCCCGGGTTGTAGCCAGGGCGGCCGATAGCTAGCTGGTTGTAGCCAGCCTAGCGGGCATTTAGTGCCATGATCATGCTCCCGGGTTGTAGCCAGGGCAGCGATGATGAGCCCCCGGGTTGTAGCCAGGGCGGCCGACTAGCTAGCTGGTTGTAGCCAGTGTAGCGGGCATCAAGTGCCACAGCTGAGATTTGGTTGTAGCCGAGTCTCAGGGTCAACGAGTGGTTGTAGCTACTCGGGAGATAAAGGACCAACAAATGCAAAGTAAAAGATAATAAGAACATGTATGATTATGCTTGATTCTTTAAGTGGTGAGTTGTTGAAAAGCAACTTGCGGAATGGATGGAGGCGTGAGCCTCTGTCCGCCAACTAAAATTTGGAACTCACTAGTGTTTGCAAAGAAAAGAGTTTAATAAGGCAGTCTTTCGCAAAGGAAACCCTTAGCTCTTCTTGTCTAACCAACATGGCATCATTCCCGGCTTGCTGAGTACGAAAGTACTCACCTTGTTCATATATATGTATAGTAGGTTTTGGAGTGGAAGACGAAGATCCGACTGCTGCCGAGTTCCTCCAAGACCAGGCCGACTACGAAGACCTCTGAAGGTTTCGAGCCTAGTTCCCAACCGAGCCTGTGGAGTAGTTTTTGTCCAGCTTCCGCCCTGTTCTGCTGTTTCGCTAGTTTACCAGTTGATTATTTTGCCCATCCCGGGTCTGTCCTGGATGGATCTCCTTGTACGTATATGTAAGTACTCTGTTTATGTATTATTGTAACTCTGTGTTGTATCATTGTTGTGCGTACCCGACTACTGATCCTGGGATCGGGTGCCTTATGCACATGGTGGCCTTCCACCTAGTCGGGAGGCGCCACAAAATGTATCCCACTGACCGGTGGACCCAGCTATTTTAAAATCTGAGAAAAATTAAGAAAAGGTTAATAGCATTACTTGTTGAATTGAAAAATGGATAAACTTGTAAAATCCATAACTATTTCATTTTAACTCCTTTTTGAGTGAACCAACTTTTGTTAGATTCATCAAAACATGTACTTTATTTCTGTAAAATAAAAAGTAGCACACACAGTAGAGAAAATAACCCCTAAAATTCATATTACTAATATATATGTTATTTATTGCATGAATTATGTATAAGCTTGATAGATTTATTCTAATTTCAAATGTTCTCAAACCCAGGTCTAGTATCCTCACCAAGCCATGTTCTTTTTCTGTAACATGAATATGACACCTTGTCTATGTAAATCATATACTAGAGTAAAATGATATAAATGGAAAATGGGTAATGTATATATTTTTCCAAGGTGCATAAAAGCTTCATTCCATTTCCAAAAATGACTTGGACCTAGGATCAGTAAGCTACTTTTAGCATGATTGTCACTTCTGTAAAGTATCTTATAACATTTTTGTATATGTTCTGTACACTAAAATATATTTCAATAATCATTAATGTATAGAGACTTCAAAATTAATAATAAATTGGTTATAAATCCGAATCGAGTAAGATCAACTTTGTTAGAACCAGTAGGTTATACTCTTTTATATAAAAATACATGCCTTCTTGAAATCTTAATAGAAAATATCAGTGAAATATAATAACTTAAGGTTACAGTAGAAATAATTACAGACCTGTCATTTTTAGCCTTCCTATCTTGTTTTTTTTTAACTCCTAAATCGTAAAATATTTTGAAATGATTCTTTCACTAAAATTCACTTTAAAATGTGGCCTACCTATTGTATTTATCTCACAATTAATTGATCATTTTGCATAGACAGGTTTAGTTGAATCTTATTTGTATTTTTTTATCGGTAGATTCAGACAATTCGGAGTGAGCAAGAACCTAAGGTTGAGTGTGATTTCTCACAGCAACAAGGCAAGAGACTATGCATATTGAACCCATGATTTTATCAAAGTTATTTCTTTGCAAAACACTATATATATGCATGTGTCAATTTGCTTAAAAATGTCAGTATCGGGTAGAGTTGTTTATATCCTAATTCATGCATTTACCTCATTGTTATATTGCTGGCCTATATCCTTGTCACCTCTGGTTGGGAATGGTTGAGATGATTTAATATTTAATTGATTCTTAGCCATGCTTAGTCTACTAGGAAAAAATCGATGGATGGAGATATCGGTTATACTATACTTAGTGATTTCGATGTTTGGGCATAAAATCTGAGAACTTACACTAAATATTTAAATAGAGAATATCCTTTGACTTGGACAGGTGATAGGGCGATCACGGGATGGTCGTATTCCCCGATGCATGTAGCCCCGTTTGGGTCGTCAAGGATCGAACATGTTGACATATATTCAATCACCTTTCATACTTCCACTCATCGGAAATGGGACGGCTTGTCTTAGTACCTTGTGATGCTGTGATCATCTACGCCCGTTAGAAAATCGTGAGAGTGGTTTTCCCTTTGGAGTGCCCCGGGTGTGCCTGGTTTTGGTAGGGGGTATCTCCCGCGATGGTGATCCTACCTTAGTCACAAAACACGCACGTTTCTGAGTCGTCGGGGGCCCTAACGTGGTTTAGGTGGTTGGGGCAGAGCTTAGGGAAGGACTTGTTATGAGCTTGTATCATTTGTGAGTCATACCTGTGTGCATGTAATGTTATTTGATCCTTGTTCATTTCGTGTGGGTAAAGATGTACACCTCTAATCAGAGTAAAACTATTCAAATAGCCATGTCCACAGTTATAGGACAACCGCTTGATGTGTTAGTCAGTCTATGTTAGCATCAAACTTAGGTTATATGGCTGGGTTTAGTCATGGAATATCATGATGGATATGTGGGAAAATGTTTATTAGGTAATGTTTTGTGATGTACGAAGGTTTATGAAACCCGTTATGTAATATGTATCTTGTTGCCCCTTTTATCCATGATTTAGTATTTGTTATCTTACCAATTGCTTGTGATAAAAGTGCAAGGCTAGTCGCTCGTGGGAACTAGCTAAGTATGAGTATGGGCTTTGGAATAATTGAGATAACTGTGGGAAGGCCTTTTAGAGTTCGAGTCCTCTGTGGTATGTAGTTTTCTGGTCGCTGCCATCGAGCGGTTCAACGAGCATACTTCCGGAGGGGGGAGGACTAGCATGGCTGTCCTATCGGTTATATCCCTTGTTCCGGGTCCAGTACTTCGGATTTATATTGTACCTATTGTTAGTGGTGTCAAGTCTGCGATGAGGTTAGGTGGTTATTTTGATTATATGGATCTCACCTAACCACACTTATTAGGACCAGACCGGACCGGCGGTTGGACCATTAAAAGACCGAACCAGAGACTATACCGGCTCGGTTCACTTAAAAGACCGTCCGTGCAATCAAACCACTAAAAACCAGTTGAACCGGCCGGTTTTTTATGAAACCGCTGAACCGGCCGGTTTTTGCTTGTGGACAATGTTACTGTTAACACCAAAATTTGGTACGGTTCGTTATCATATTCGGTTAAGGAAAGAGGCTATATCAGCCAATGGAAGCTAATCCAGAAGAAGCCGAATTCAGGAAGGAATCGTGAAGACCACAGCATGGCAGTTAACTATTTTATCTATAAATTAGGTAGCTTTAATAATTTTTAGGAAAACCTAATCTCGTGTCCGATCAGGGCTTGTTAATTTTCCTTTTATAGTTAGAAAACTCTTGTTTCGTATCCGATTAGGACTGTATCAACTCGGGGTATAAATACGTATGCCCGGGGACCATGTAAACTATCTCTCAGATCAATACAAATTCGGCACATCGCCACCCTTTTCGATGGGTTCTTGCTTCTCGAGCCGGGCTGCATCAGTTAGGTCTGAACTCCTGCGAGAGGGTAAGTCTCGTTACCCCGACTACCTTATCGGCTAGGACTTCCTCGGTTAGGTCCGATATTCTAGCTAATCTACGGTAGTCGGCTTACCACGGTGTATCTATTCTATCTACAGCTGCATCAGTTAAGTTTGATCTCTTAGGCCAGTGGATATATCACATCACGCGTGCATAGATTTTATCGGCTTACTGGGGATAATTTATCATCAATTTGTGCTGCATCGGTTAGGTCCGACCTACTAAACTGCCTGCGATAAGTTATTCCTGCTAGGTTGATAGATTTTATGCAAGCGTCTTATCGGGATGTATAGCCGATAAGTTATCATATAGTACATCACAATTGCATTAGATCTATCGGCTCATCGAGGTTCTTTTATCATTATTAATCTGTGCTACATCAGTTAAGTTTGACCTACTAGATTGATAATGATAGATTTATGTTTGTTAAGCCGATGGGTGTCTGTGCAATGTTCTATCGGAGTGCCTAGCCGATAAGTTATCTTTTACTAGATAAAGCCGACTACATTATCTTGATTATTATTTTGATTATCTACACTATCATCGGCTTTCCAGCCGATGCACATGTTCTATTGGTAGTCGGCTGATTTATTTATTTATATCGTTATCGGTTTCCTAGCCGATATACAAGTGCCATCGGCAATCGGCTGGAAGGAGTCTGTATCGGCTTGTTGGCCGATTGGATCAATGATCTAACTTTTTTCTATCTCCTTGCCAATTGCTGGGTCAAATTGACTGGCACGCCCACGAACCTCAAATTTAGGACCTGCACTAGAGCTAAGCAGATCTCCCAGGCCTTCGTGTGTCTAGTGCACCGAACCAGATCATCAACATGTCTTCAGCGCCGATTGGTGATTTTCGGTGTCAACAATTACCCCTATTTTTTTGATCACACAACTAAAGGTATGGGCAAAATCGTAAATGTTTATTTTTTTTAGGGTTGCCTTGCCTATGCTGCTCTGCCTTGGGCCTAAATCGAATCGACGATCCCCATCGGCGGCGGCGGCGGCGGCAGCAAAGGCGCAGGTGCGCGGCGGCGGAGGTTAGCTGGATGGTAAAGCTAATATTAATCAACTTTAGTTCGCATGTTTTGCTATTCCTACAGAAAATGAACAAATTCTTGCGAAAATCTTAGCTTAAATACATAGATATTTCCATGAGTTGCAATTCATTCATATAACTGTACAGCTAGCTTCATGGGGACAATAGGATCGCATCCATCCAGCTAGCTTCATTTAAATTAATTTAGGTTGGGGCATAAAGACCATAAAACATTTTATGCCATATTTGAACATCCAACTGTGCAGCTGTTGTGATTATACAATTAAAATATTTATGTGCTTATTTTTTTCTATAAATTGACTATATATGTATATATGCTCTGGTTCAATATATTTCAAGACCTGTTCAATTCATTCGGTCTAAAACTATCAAACCAGTGGTTCAACCGGTTTTTAACGGTTAGACCAGTGAACCAGCGAACCGATGGCCTTGCCGGTTCAATGTCCAGTCCAGTCCTAATAACTTTGGTCCAAACAGACCAGGAAGGAGAGGGTGCTAGTGCTAGGGTTGCCTGCGGGATGTGGCTTCCTCCTGCTCGCTCGCTGTTCGGCCGTCCTGCACCCGCACCGCATGCGCGACAGAACGGCACCGCCTCTCCTCTCGCTCTCGCCCTCTCCTCTCACTCTCAACCTCTCTCATCTCCGTTCGACGCCTGCCTCCTAGCCTACCTCCCAAGCTCCGCTAGTCTCCAGGGGCTGTCTGCCGGCCGTCGGCCGTCATAGTTTCGCAGATCGCCGCCGCCGGGCGCCAGGTGCCTTTGCCTGGTGCCTTGGCCCGGTGGACCCTGCCCCTCTCGGCTCCGGCGCCGGCTGTGGCGGTCCACCTCTGACTCCGAGACTCTGAGCCAACTGCCTGATGTCAGTGAGATAGTGACTGCCTCAAATAGTCAAATCCTCATACCTCAAATCTCAATGCCTCATTGCTATTGCTCATAGAAGACAGAAATTAGCTAATGATTTGTGAATGACTCAGTGTGAATATTGGTCTGTCAATACTCAAAATGGCTACTGTTATTATAGGATTTGTATTGGGCTATTGGGTAAAACATGAAGAGGAATGGGGATATTGCTTGTTAAACTAGTACATGTGATTGCGGTGTTCGCATATTTCGAACTTACTTGTTAAACTAGTCGATTATTGATGTTATAAGATGCTATTTCTATATTTGTATCACCTTTTAACTAAATTTATACTCGTATATGTGATTGCAGTGTTCAAATTTTTTTTGGTATGTGACGACATGGTGTTGACTTGTGACGTTGGACTACCCAACGAAAAATTCCTGGCTACGCACTCCATGGTTCTTGTATATAATATTCTTGGGAGATTTGGATTCAATGTTGGATTTAATGATACTAATTTGGTGTTGCAGATATTACTATATTTTTCTATAAGCTTGATTAAACTTAAAGAAGTTTAACTTAGATTAAAGTCAAAACGTCTTACAATCTGAAATGGAGAAAATACTAATAACAGCAGTTTATTTGTTCCCAAAAAAATTGGGGTTGAACTGAACCCCCAATCCTCGACGCCCCCACATGTTTGTATGCGAATCATTGGATCCATTTAGTGTCAGATATTGCTAGTAGTAGCATGTTTGCAACATTGGTTGTGTGATTTTGTGTGCTTCATACTGCTACTGTTATTGGATTGGATAAATACTCTAGTTTTTTCTTTTTCTCTGCTATGTCCGCTGCACATAACATTTATCCTGGTTTGCCAGCTGCATAAATACGAGTATACTAGTTAGTTGGTACCGTTGTATGAATTTTGAACTCTACCTCTATGTTAACACTACAGGGCCAAAGGTTTGAAATATCCACTGGAGTGCTGCATGCTGATGAGAGTACCATGGATGATGTAACAGGAGATGGTGGAGCATGTCACTCCTGAAGCCTCTATGTCGTGCGCCATCCTCCCTCTCCACCCACATCCGCAGCTTAGCTCAAATTCTACTCTCATGCATCACCGGCAGAGACCGCCTCCGCCGTGTAAACCTGGCCATCCATGCCCGTGCAGTTGTCGCAGGAGGCCTCGACGACCTCTTCCTCACCAACCTGCTTCTACGTGGCTATTCCAAGCTTGGCCACCTCCATGATGCCCGCCACCTGTTCGATCGAATGTCCGAGCAGAACCTTGTCTCCTAGGGCTCAGCCATCTCCATGTACACACAACACGGGCGCGATGATTGTGCAATTTCCCTCTTCACAGCCTTCCAGAAGACCTCTTGTGAGGTGCCCAATGAGTTCTTGCTTGCCAGTGTCCTACGTGCGTGTACGCAATCTAAGGCTGTTTCGTTTGGTGAGCAAGTGCATGGCATTGCCATCAAGTTGGACTTGGATGCTAATGTCTATGTTGGGACTGCTCTTATCAACTTGTATGCAAAGCTTGGCTGCATGGATGAGGCAATGTTAGTGTTTCCTGCACTCCCTGCAAGAAGCCCAGTTACTTGGAACACAGTGATCACAGGATACGCTCATATTGGGTGTGGTGAAGTAGCCCTGGAGTTGTTTGACAGGATGGGGATTGAGGGTGTCTGTCCTGATAGGTTTGTACTAGCAAGTGCTATCAGTGCTTGCTCTGCTCTCAGCTTTCTAGAGGGTGGCAGGCAAATACATGGTTATGCATATCGAAGTGCCGCAGAGATGGATACATCGGTGATCAATGTGTTGATTGATCTGTATTGCAAGTGCTCTAGACTGTCATTAGCTCGCAAGTTGTTTAATTGCATGGTATACCGTAATCTTGTGTCTTGGACTACCATGATTTCTGGTTATATGCAGAATTCGTTTGATGCTGAAGCTATAACCATGTTCTGGAATATGAGTTTGGCTGGCTGGCAACCAGATGGTTTTGCTTGTACAAGTATCTTGAACTCATGTGGCTCTCTAGCAGCAGCATGGCAAGGAAAGCAGATACATATGCATGCCATAAAGACTAATTTAGAGTCTGATGAGTGTCAAGAATGCACTCATTGACATGTATGCTAAATGTGAGCATCTAACTGAAGCAAGAGCAGTATTTGATGCCTTGGCAGAAGATGATGCAATTTCATACAACGCTATGATTGAAGGATACGCAAAGCTTGGTGATCTTGCAGAAGCAATGGACATATTCCGTAGAATGAGATATTGCTTACTAAGGCCAAATCTGTTGACCTTTGTTTCACTCCTTGGGGTGTCGTCATCTCAGTTAGCCATTGAATTGAGCAAGCAGATTCATGGTCTCATCATCAAATCAGGAACTTCATCTGACCTTTATGCTGCGAGTGCTCTAATTGATGTGTACTCAAAGTGTTCCCTTGTGAATGATGCGAAGGCTGTATTCAATATGTTGCACTACAGGGACATGGTCATCTGGAATTCTATGATTTTTGGCCATGCACAGAATGAGCAAGGGGAAGAGGCCGTAAAGCTCTTCAACCAGCTCCTTATCTCGGGCATGGCACCTAACGAGTTCACATTTGTGGCATTAGTAACTGTGGCAAGTTCACTAGCAAGCATGTTCCATGGCCAGCAGTTTCATGCTCGGATCATCAAAGCAGGTGTTGACAACGATCCGCATGTTTCAAATGTTCTTATTGACATGTATGCAAAGTGTGGCTTCATTAAGGAAGGAAGGATGTTGTTTGAATCAACATGTGGGAAGGATGTCATTTGTTGGAACTCAATGATTTTGACTTATGCACAGCACGGTCATGCTGAACAAGCTCTTTAGGTTTTCCAGCTGATGGGAGAAGCTGAGATAGAACCAAACTATATGACCTTTGTTGGTGTGTTATCAGCATGTGTACATGCAGGTCTTGTGGATGAAGGATTACACCATTTTAACTCTATGAAATCAAACTATGGTATTGAGCCAGGCATTGAGCACTATGCTTCTGTAGTCAATCTTTTAGGTCGTCCTGGGA
Organism: Oryza meyeriana var. granulata; assembly: GCA_003991445.1. NCBI lineage: Eukaryota > Viridiplantae > Streptophyta > Magnoliopsida > Poales > Poaceae > Oryza > Oryza meyeriana. The sequence goes on along the minus strand of RYFJ01003029.1, from coordinate 11,130 downwards.
AACTAGATGCTGCCAAGGAGTTCATTGAAAGGATGCCAATCAAACCAGCTACAGCTGTTTGGAGAAGTTTGCTGAGTGCCTGCCATCTTTTTGGCAATGTTGAAATTGCAAGGTATGCTGCTGAAATGGCACTCTTGGCAGATCCAACAGACGGTGGCCCTTATGTTTTACTGTCAAATATTTATGCCTCTAAAGGACTGTGGACTGATGTGCACAACTTAAGACAGCGGATGGATAGAGCTGGCACAGTGAAGGAAACAGGGTATAGTTGGATCGAAGTGACAAAGGAAGTTCACACATTCATGGCTAGAGGGGGAGAACACCCAGAGGCAGAACTGATATATTCAGTACTGGATGAGCTGACGAGTCTAATTAAAAGTTTTGGTTATGTCCCTGATATTTCTGACCGTGCTATGCTGTATGAGACTGGTTAATCTACTTGTTCAGGCTTTTACACAGATTTCATTTGCCAGAGTGTCTTTTACCGACTACAGCTTTGAGCAAGAACCTAAATGGCAAATATTCTTAGACCCATCTAAGAGTAACAGCTTAAGTGCTCTTTACCCCTTATCACTGTGGTTGTGCACATAATATCACACTTACCAGTATGTGTAGACTTGATTCTTTGAAAATGTCTTGCATACCAACTGGCAGATATAACCATTAAACCTGAAGAGGTTTCCATTGGTGGGGATAGCATGGACTAAACATTAGAAGGATCTGCAAGGTGTGGTCATCTGTAACTGTTTTGCTCTAACGCCATTTCATTTATGTAGTCAAATTCTTGCAAGGACATTTTTTGCCAGTTTATCTGCATTCTGTTATCAGTCCAATTCTTAGCTAGTTTAATTTTTTTTCATATAATTATCATTTATACCGGATTTATACCGGAAGTATTCCAATTGTGTTCCTGACAATGAGTTCACTTGTTGGGTGCCCAGAGGACAGCAAGGATGGTTCTTCAGGTCCACTTTCATCATTGTCTGCCCTTAATTTGTCTGTGCTTGACAGGATATGGCATCCAGCAAAAACTCAGGAATTATTTATTTTGTGCAACCACTGCATGCCAATGGACCTAAATATTTTCTATTCAAGGGAAACCAGTTGAGAGGAATGTTTGAATATACCTAAAGGTTAGTAAATTTCCACCTATATCCACTCATGTTACACTTCTGTTCATGCCACAACAAGTTCAGTAATATGTAACAAAATAGGAGCATAAGGAACATATGGAACAATTTGATGGATGCTGCTACTTTTATTTATAGATACTCGGCTGTTCCACACCAGCCCCCTAGAATAACTAGTTAACTCCTTGCTACAAGTAACTACCGCTGCTTTCCATGCGCATCCACCCACTGCTCCATCTCGCACACACCTCCCCTCCTGATCTACACTGCTGCTATATGGTTTTCCCTCCGTTGCAGCTTGAACCCCTTCAGCCATGCTCTCACCGATAGACCACATTGATGTTCAAGCCCCAGGCCCTCTCTTCACGCACACATCACAGGCAGGCAGCACTGGCTCCTTTCCCTCCGTGCAGAGGATGCAGCTTTTCATCCTGTGCCATAATGCCTACCAAGAGGGCACCAACACATGATGCTGTTTCTGTGAAGAAAAGAATAAATGATGGGGAAACAGGTAGCTACTGGAGTGTATTCAAGACTTAACTTTCTAGACCAAGCTTGAAACTATTACATTGAAAATTGATTCCTTGTTAGGTACAGGCATATATCCATCTTGTAGTGATAGCCATTATCACAATAGATCTAGTACGCTGGATCCTTGTTGGTTAACCATTATTATATCTGTTTCTGTGCAGAATCTGTTTATTGATAGTGTAGTTTACTAACAGTACTGCATATTCTACATGTACAGATCATTTTGAGAATGGCCTGGAATCGAAGTGCTAGAAAGCCCATCATGGGGCTTCTATTTCGCGCTCAACAACATGCTGCTCGGGGGTACTCTTATTCTACGTTCCAGACTCATCTGTTGAGCAGCCGCGTTGAACAAAGTGCCACACTTCATAGGAGATTCAGCTCTGAAGTGCCTACATGGGAGCAAATGAATCTCATTAAAAAGCTATGGGAGAGGACGAGTGCTCCAATCAAAGATGTCAAGGTTTTCTTAGTTAGTTTCAACTGGGATATTGGTTAGTGCTTATTTCAGATTGAAATAGCATAACTTCATCGGCATACTTGTCTGTATCCGTTAATCCTATGGCAGTTTGTTGATTTCTTTCAGATGCTGCACAGAAGGATCTAAGGAAAAGAGGGGTGGTTCTTGCTGCCAAAAAGTCTTCACGCACTGCAGCTGAAGGTTTGCTAGCTATTGCATGAGATGAAGAAATGGCTATTGTGGTTGAGCTTAACTGTGAGACTGATTTTGTGGCAAGAAATGATGTTTTCTAGTATCTGGTTAGTTTTACTCTCAATATCTGCATGCCATTCCCGATGTCCTTTTTTTTGTGCATGCCAAAAATAAAAATCGCATATTTGAGCATGTAGGTATAGCTTGATGGCTGTGGTATATCAAAACATGAGTATATCATTTTACCGATGCTTTGGCTTTAAGTTACTTCTAAAGGTTTATTTACTATTTCAACATTATGCTCTGTTTCAGTTGTATTCTTAAACGTCTTTGATATCTCTGTATCTTGTAGGATCTTGTTTCCCTGTCTTAGACACCACGATAGTATACTTATTATAGCTGCCTTGCTTGGTCATCTGTGCTTCTGCACAGTTTCAAGGTGGGTAAATTTGATTTATGTATTCTTTTTCAATTTCATGAAACTTGCAGGCTTCTTCTTTGGCAAAGTTGGCTTTATCAGCAAGAGATCCTGGCGCATTGGTCTTTCCTTTTGGTCCTGAGTATTTGGAGGTATGCAGTTATCCATATGTTAATTTGGGTTATGGAGTATTTATTGTGTAATTTATAGAAGAGCAGTGCTATACGTACTAGAAAATTCTTTATATACTCCTACAATCAAATATCTCAACCGTTTGATTTAATCAGTTGGTAGTTATGGAAAATCAAGATGCAATCACCGTGTGCCACATAAGTCTTTGTAAAGAGTTTGTAAGAATTTTTTTTGTACGTGTATCATTTTCCTTTATAGAAGCACCACCAATTTTTCCAGTAATTGATTTGGACTCATCATTTTACAGATCTGAAAACCAACTGACCTAAGTTTTGATGAAGTTCCATTTTAACAAGTGCTGCGATCAATGTCATGTTATTTTCCACAATGGCATATCTCTATCTAAACCCAAATTGCACCATCTTTTCATATAGTATGGAATCAGTTTGACGTACCGATAGAGATATTAAGATACCTGTGATCATAATTTTATGTAGTATATACCAGGAAACAAGTTAGAATGGTTCAATCAGTCATATGTGACACAAGAACTTCATGGCAGTTTTCTGGAAATCTTACGATAAATTTGACTTGGCTCTTATATAGCAGAGTATGCTATGTGGAGATTGCTCATTGTATAAATGAAAATGTTTGCAATACTAGCATTAATGCCACATTAAAGTTGTTGTAGCCTCTAGAAATATGTAGATATATCCTGTTTTGTTTGACCACATGAAGATTTTTTTAGAGTGCTTGTCAGATATTTAGTTCGGTAGACCTATTCTACACTACCCCTTAGAATAACTGATGTACACCATATCCCTCTACTACATGCCACAACCACAACCAGTGCTTTCCATGCACATCTGCCCCCTACGGACTCCAATGTCCCTGCTCCATCTCGCACACCCATTCTCTCTTCTCTGCAAGCCATATGGCTCGCTCAGCCCCGTCCCTCCATTTCAGAGACAGGCCATGTCAACATGCGAGCCTGGGACCTCTGTTCCTCATGCACACAGCAGACAGGCAGCACTGGCTTCGGTGCCCTTTTTGCAGAGGGCACAGCTTCTCGTCCTGTGTCAACGCCAAACAACAGGGCAACAATGCCTGTTGCTGTTCCTGTGATATGATTTGGATACAGAAATGCAATACAGCTCCATATGATATGTTTGTCTTCTTTTCCTGGTTTTTTCCATGTGTAAGTAGATAATAATCTGTTCCAAATTCCCAATCTTGCAGAACCTTAGTGTCAATCTTGATCATCCTAAACTCGGTGGGGAGACAAAAGTCCAAAGTGCTGTTACAGAAGTTGCTGCCATGGTTGGGGAGAATGTCAAATTCAGAAGAGGTTTCATGTTGTCCACAACTGCACATGGTGTTGTTTCCTCTTATCTGCACTCCTGTCCCCAGCCAGGTACATGAACAATGAAATATCTGGTCTTTGGCTTTTATCAAGAATGTAGTGTGCATGTTTACCATTCTTCTTGGCTAAGTTTGAGCGCACATAACTGAATGAAAGTTTTCTAGTGACTATTGAGTACGGAGCATACTTGCTCTTTCTTTTTTCTTTCTCTCTGTCATTTTTCACCAATCCAAATTTGTTGGACAACTGGGCATCATCTACCTTAGTTGTAAAATGTAACTAATCTATTCTCGTATGTTGCTCAGTGATGAATTTTAGTATTTTTTTTCATTTGTAGGATGCAAGGTCTTAGTTTCACGTTTGTAAAACCGTTGTTAGAGATGACTGCAGAGATACTTGCCTCTTACACTGAGCTGGCCAAGCTTGCATTATTTATTTGATTCCTGCCAGCACTCCATATTTTATCTTCTTCTGAAATATGAAGTGTTTTTTATATATGGTAAATGATGCACTTTCTTGTTCACTGAATGAGAATTCTTTTTCTCTGACCTAAGGTTTGGGCCGTCTTGCTGGCTTGATCACACTAGAGGCAGAAGACAGCAACGCTCCCCTTGATGCTCGTAAAAGAGTTGGGTCATCTATTGCAATGCATATCGTTGCAACAAAGCCATTGTTTTTATCAAAAGAACTGGTCTCTGCTGCAGCTCTTGAAAATGAACAGGACATACTCCGGACTCAGGTATATTATTCTCATAAATATTAAATGGACTATATCCATCCATGACACGACGGTGAACTGTAAGTTATGTGAGATTTAAATGACACTGTCCTGAAACTTGTTAGGCTGAAAGCTCAGGTAAATCCCAAATGGCCATGGAGAAAATGGTGGAAGGCCGACTAAGAAAGTACTTTGAAGAAGTTGTGCTTTTGGAGCAAAAATATGTTGTCAACGACAGCACAAACATCAAGGTAAGCTGATAAAACCTGTTCCTCTTTTTGATGATGATGTACTAGTGTGAATTGTGAATTCGTGTTACATAATAGCTTTGCTTCTTGATGTGATTGTTTTTCAGAGCGTGCTGAATGATTTGTCAAAGGAAGTTGGCTCAAAAGGTACATTTGGCAATTTTGTCAGAATGGAGTTTGGCGAAGGAGTTGAGAGGTACAATATATTTGTCCCATCTCTTACAACTAATGGTTCTTGTTGGCTTCAGCTGTGTTGGAGTTGGTAGGGTGGATGGTGATTTTGTCTGATTAATCTTTTGCCATTGTGCATATTGACCTTGTTTTATAAAAAGTGGGAATTGTAACTTTTAAGATTCTTGTTATTTTTTCTCATTAGCTTCAGTTTAACTTGACTTATCCCCAATTCTTCATTGAATTTTCTCCCCATATAATCAACTACTAATCAAAGTTTTGTGCTCATCAGGCCTGATGAGGTTCTTGGGTCTGAAGCTACGGCTCGGGCTACATAGTTTGCAAGCTGGGATGGAGAGGATGTGATAATTGAGATATGCTAAGGTTTCTCTTCTTCTAAAGTTAGATTGATTAGTTTCTTGAGAACTGTGCTGTTTTTTTTTCTGCGGCTTGGCTCCAATACGATTGTATTTTCTACAAATGCCATGAATCAATTAGTTAGGAGTTTATAAGTAAAACTTTTCCAGAGAGTAGGGCTGTCAAAAAAGCTCAGAGCTCATGAGCTGCTCAAGCTCGACTCGTCGCAGGCTCAGCTCGAGTTTGGCTCGACAAGGATTCGAACCGGGCTCGAGCTTGTCCCAAAGAGCGCGAGCTCTATCGAGCCGAGCTCGATCTATTCTACAGAAGCTTGAAATTTTCACTAGCTGCACGCCTGCTGCCTACGCATACATTCCTGATGCCCAAGTGCCCATCTCAATTTCTCCCGCGCTTCAGTTTCAAAATCCCACCAGTAGTCCATGACCCCACAAACCCAACCATTTATTTCCCCAATCCCCATCCCATACCTAAAGTCCTAAACCCTCACTCATTTGCTACCTTCCTCAAAACACCCGTCTCGTACTAGATCCACGATCCCAGGCTGCTCCACTGCTGTGGATCTAGCCAAGCGCCAGCTGTCCTTCGCCTCTCCTCTTTCAGAAAACCACCATGGAAGATGGCAGCTGTCCACCGCCTCCGCCATGAGTGACGACCCAGATCTAAGTATGTCTCCTCTTCTTTGTTTGAACGGTTTTAATTTTTGATTTCTTTTGCACCCACATGTTCCACTATGTAGTGTTTAGTTGCTTGCACTATGTTACTGATTTACAGTGAATTGTATGAACTAGGTGTCTAGGTAGAGTGGTACTTATCTTGCTGTGCTCCTGTTCTGAAAGGCTGAAGGTTGTAGAACACCGTGTGCTTGCCATTTGCCAAGGTAAACCGCTGGCATGCTTTTCTTCTTGTATTTGTTTGATTCCTCTTCTTGTGGAAGATATATATTGGTAGCAGTTGGCATTTTAATTTTTGTAGATGTCTGAAAGCCAGCAATTAACACAACTATCTGTAGAGATTGAGTCACCAAGCAATAGGGATGGCACAACAGCAACAAAAGCACAACCGAATCAACAGTTAGTACCAGAACAAGTAAGGGAAGAAAGAGGGCCATGGGGGAAACCCAACTAAAGCCACTAGGAAAAAGAAGTCTCCATTGTGGGATTTCTTTGAATAATGCACGCTGCCGTCAAAGAAGAAGAAAGGAAAAATGGAAAATAAGGTGAAATATAAAGCATGTGGAACTCTGCTCACTAAGAATAGTAGTGGCACTACAACACATTGGCGAAGGCATTTAGAGTAGTGTGATTATCACAAGCTTCAACAGAAATCAGAATATCAATTTCCCTAGCCTTGATGAAGGTGATGTTGATCCTGATTCTCCTTGCGTTTCTATCCCTGGTTATTATGATCCTACAAAGATACGTGAGCTTATTTGCAAACTGATCATTGTTCATGAGTTGCCATTTATCCTTGTGGAGTATACATGGTTTAATGTTTTGCTAAAGAGGCTAAATCCTTCTTACAAAAAGGTCTCTAGAAATACCATTAGAAGTGATTGTATGAAGCTCTATGAATCTGAAAAGGAAAAATTAAAGAGGAGTTTTAAAGATGTTAGAAAGATAAGCCTTACATGTGATCTTGGACCTCAAACCAAACAATTTGCTACATGAGCCTTGTTGCCCACTACATAGATTCTGATTGGTCAATGCATTGCCGTGTTATTAACTTCCTTGAGTTGGAGCCTCCACATACTGGTGTAGTTATTTCCAATGCCATTTCTGATTGTCTTGCTTCATGGAGAATTGAGGACAAGATAGCTAGCATCACATTTGACAATGCCTCAAGTAATGACAGTGCTGCTAGACTGTTGCTTGCCAAGTTTACAAAACGTGGTTCACTTTGGTTTGGTGGAAAGTTCCTTCACATCTGATGTTGTGCTCACATTCTGAATTTAATTGTCCAAGATGGTATGGATGTGATTAAGCATATAATTAACAAAGTTAGGAACACTATCAAATACATCAAGAAACCAAATAATCGAGCATACAAGTTCAGTGCTGATATTGATTCAACCTTAACAGAGACATGGGATTGGCTATTGATTCCTGCACTAGGTGGGGCTCAGCCTTCAAAATGCTGCAATCTGCATTTTATTACAGGGCTGCCTTGGATGTTTATGCTGCAGGAGATGCTAACTATAGGTGGCTGCCAACAGCAGAGGAATGGAATCTGTATTCCAAAGTCAATGATGTCCTTTGTGTCATTCACACAGCCACTAAGGAATTCTCAGGTTCAACCTATTTAAACCTCTAATATTTTTATTCTCACATTGTCGATATCAAGAAAATACTAGGTCAGTTATTGAAGTCCAAAGATCCAACTCTTAAAGAAATGGCAAATGCAATGCTTGATAAATTTGACAAGTACTGGGGCCAAGAATGCAATACCTTGTTTGCAGATGCTTTGGTTCTAGACCCAAGGTTTAAGATGGGTATGAATAACTACACATTTCCTGCTTTGTATGAAGAAACTGAACTTCCTGAGAAACTTGCAAGTGTGGAGTCCACATTGAAAGCTTTGCATGCATCATATGAAAGTGAATTCAAGAGCACATCAAAGGAAAATGATGCCACCTCTCAATCTACTAATACATCTCTGGGCACTGCTAGTAGTAAGTTCTCTGCTGCTAGCCAATTTCATGAGTATATGAAATCCAAGAATGCTGCTACTCCTTCCAAGTCAGATTTAAGGAGGTACTTAGATGATCCTGTTGAGGATATTCCTGTAAAAAGTTTCAGTATACTTTAGTGGTGGAGGATAAATGAATTAAATATCCAATTGTGGCAAAGTTGGCCAAAGATGTTCTTACTATTCCGATCACTTCAGTCTCATCTGATTCAGCTTTTAGCACTGGGGGTTGAGTGATTAATGATTATCGTAGCTCTTAACTCCCATCAACAGTACAAGCTTTGGTGTGTACATCTAGTTGGATTAGAGGAGGTCACCACAAAAGCACAGATTTGGTGAGTTCTTATATTTTAATGTTTCTAACCAATTAATAGAGGTATACAATCTAATAATCTATGTTTACTTGTCTGTTGCATAGGAGGATGATGCTAATTCCATTGTCCTTGTCTCAATTCAAACTCCATCTGCAATTTCAGTTGAGGGTAGCAATTAGCCTCGTTTGTCATGTATGGATTTGAGGTTATATCAATTAGCTACTGCTGTCATATCAATTCCTACGTCATGATTATTTTTACCTGTAATATTTGTACATGTTCATGATTTACTTTATGAACATTAATGCAGCATGCAGCATAGCATCAACAATTAGTTTGAGTGCTTGGAGTTCTAGATTGGCGTACTGCCATTGCCAACAGTGGAGGAAATCTTTTCTTGACTGTTGGAATTGGAAGTATTGCTATTTTAGTAGTTTTAAGTAATATTTAGATAATTAGAGCTTTTGATGTACATTTTTTTTGGAAACTTCCAGTGGAACTACTTTTTGTTTTAGCAAGTCTATACCGACATTAGGTTGTTGATTTAATTATGTCCTGTACTATCCCTCTATCAAGTCCTTGACAAAAGGTATGTAAATCTTACTTATGTACTATCCATAAATTTGTAATCCTATTATGACTTATGCACTCACCTACAATGAATTGTAATCCTGCTAAAGAATATATGCTTCAAGAAGTTATTATTGGCGAGATAAAGTTCACCTATTTGCAGTAAGAAACAGTGTTAACGAGCTTCTACCGAGGACTCAGAGTCAGCCGAAGCCAAGCCTTTGATCGAGCTCGAACCTAATGTAGCCTACCTTTGAGCCGAAGGTCATGCTAGGGATTAGTTCAAGCATCGGACCCGAGGTCATATACCGAGCTCGAGCAAACAGCCCTACCAGAGAGTTATTGTAACAATTCGAATTTAACGAATAATGTTTCTATCTAAACAAATAAGGGATAGAAAGTATTAGACTTTTGCAAAAACTAAAAGATCCCAATTTAATGCTTGTTTATGTTTTCTGATCCGGTCGTTGATCTGCAGGAGAATTCAGAAACGCCTTGTCTGCCTATAGTATCTGAAATGGTACAGTTCCTCTTACATCACATCTGATATGGCATATTTGACATCATCTTGTCTATACTTATGTATCATTGCAAAAATGTCACACAATGGGAAGCGTATGCTTTCTGAAGTAGTATGTTAAGACTTTGTTGAGCCTATTGTGTGCCTGACAAGAATGGACCATAAACCAAATACACCATGATTTTTTCAAGTCATATCTTACTCCTGTTGCAATTTTCATTAATGCCTAGTGGCCAACCAGATTGCCATTTAAGTGCCGTGTGACTGTCCATATTTTCTCAACTTTTGTTTAAGCCGATTCTGTGCAAAAATGTCTACTACTCCATCCCAAGCTGGGGATAATAAGAAGATTCGCATTTTGGATGTTATCAAGTCAGAATGCAGATATGAACATTAAAAGGAGGAAAGGGTGAGGGGGAGAAAAACAAAAGAAAAGGCAGCAGGATTGAGGATAATGTGCTCAAGTGGTAGGTGATGAATGAATCCATTTCAGGAGGACACGACTCATCCGATGTAATAGTTAGGTCAAATTATTACTTCATCGTGCCGCTTGATTGTGTTTCTTTATTCATTTTTTCAGCACATCTTGATCTTCACTGGAAAAGAAAGCAATATCATCTTGATCTTGTACCCTAGTGAATCTGCCAACAGAGGTGTTGGACATTCTCAAATAGTTATGTCTTGTATCGGTTCTCGCTTCTGATCTGCAGCTAATTGATTTCTTGTTATTCTGATTATCACATGCCAACAAGCAGTTCTGAGCAATTATACAAATGGAAAGGTTATGTTGCTTAGAGTGGCAGAATTAGCAGACGGTTTGTTGAGCTTCTGAGCACAATTGATTTTCCAATTATGATTGGAAATTCTTTTACGTACGGCACTAAAATTTCACTGTTCTGTTTTGGGTGACAATAAGGACGTTGCCCCTAGTTTTAGTTGCATAAGTTCTAGTACTAATGACAATACAACCGTAATTGTAGGAGTAGAACATATAGAATCGAAGAATGGTTGCCCGAACTGCTTGTATTTATTGAAAGGAGTTGATGGCTTATGCATGTTTAGACCCATACCTAATGACCAAACCCTCAAACGATATCTCATCATATCGTTAAATGTAGTGATAAAAAAATTATACAAAAACATTTATGATGCCTAATTAACTTATCTTGATAACATATTACCTGGAATAAAGATTTACATAAGTAGAGGCAACGCATTGCTCAGTACCTCACAGAAGCGAAAATAAATCACAATTCACAATCATGTAGTCAGCCGTCCAACATCCATGCTCTCTCTCGCT